>JAQGAF010004132.1:0-15228 GCA_034687865.1 Kryphioiulus occultus
GATAGCATGCAAGAAATAAGACCAATAGTATGGATCCGAGTGGGCTCGGAGTTCCATAAGTGGATTGGAATGGCTGCTTCTACCACCGCGGTGGTTTCGTTTATTATACTGTTATTACTATTAAATGTACCCTCGTTAATACTCTACGGTATTAATATTCTGAAAAACAATTTAGGTAAATGTACTAGCTGAAAAGCAATAATATCTGATAGTTTCTCACCAATTTCGCATATGACGAACCATTTTTAACTTTCATAAACATTTTTTGGAAGAATTCATGTGGAACTTTGCATACCAATTATAATAGATAGCTTTCAAGTCACTGAATATTCACAAAATGTAAGCTTTGACTAATCTTGTTTTCATGATGACCACAAAATTCCGATTGCTAAATTCTCTGATATGGGGGCATATTCTCATTTTTCGAGATTTATTTGAAAATGATGTTTCGGTCATTTCCAATTAATTATTTATATTTCTAAATAGGTTTCATAGAATTGTGGGCTAAAATCCATCATTTCAAATTCAAGTTTCTCCTGCAGTTAAAATTTTATTTCAATTTATCTCTAGCTTTTTTACATAAGCTAAGATCTCTTTGGCAATAAATACTATATAGGCACCATTAAAACATTGCGAGCTTAATGTTTTTTTGAACCAGTAAAAATTAGCATAATATCCTGGAAAAGTCGAGGGAATTTCGTTTTCAGAAATTAGTAGTCACCGACCACACTGATTTGTAAGCTCTCCATTATAATTGATACTCAAATTTCCATACCATCAAACTTAAATATCAATTTTCTCAGTTACATAAATTTTTCCCTAAATTTAATCTCATTCGGAATCGTTGGGAATGACTGGAATAAAATGATTACTCTCAAACCTTATTTCTGTTATATTACCTTGGCCTTAAATGTTTTTGCTGTTTAATTGCCCTCGTATAATTATTATCAAGATGGTGTTCAGGTCAAGTAAGCGTGTCTGTAGGTGTGATGGTAGGTTGTGGTAATGGGTCAGAAGTTATAGTACTGCACATGTAGAACACACCGGTGAGATTGGTAGAGATATGAAAGTGCAATCTACCGTATAAGCATATAAAAAGCAGTTGTTGTTTTCTCAATTAATAAATAACGTGTCTTTGGTATTAATCTTGTTTGAAAATGGCTGAGCAAGCTAGTTTTTGCACACGGCTCAGTTTTTGCGGATTAGTTTCACAAGGGTAATTAGAAATAATTATTTGTAAACAGTTATCACCAAAGGGTGAATTGGTTTCGCCGTCTATATCTATACTCAGGCATTTACTTTACGATGAGATATAAGCAATAAAACTTGAGGTATAAACCAGTTTAGGTCTAAGTGAGTTGGGTTTTTAAGTGTTGAAGAATTTTGTTGAACAACCATCAACGAAGAGGTGAAAATTTAGGAGAATTGAAAGTGCTATATTGAAGTAGAGTACATGTAGTCATTCCTGCAGTTTGTGTGGTTTTTTATGGATTCTGATGCTGAATGTTCAGAGGTAGTAGTGAATGTTGAAAAACGCTGCCATAAAAAAAAGTAAGAAATGAGAAAACTATCTAGATTTTAATCACTACAATTTGGAGAAACATTACTTTGAAAATATACTCTCATCAAGACAGTTTCATTTGGAAGAGATAGAAAAAGGTTATACATGTACATATTATAAATGATTTGGTTTGTCACATCTGTCCACAATACAAATTTGGATTATTTAGTTTTTAAGTTTTTCTTTTTGATTTTTTGTCGTCTGCAAGTTTGAGAAACTTCCAGAGGTAAATCTTTCCAGATTGTGTCACCAGATCTAATTTACGAAAATGTAAATCGTGTACCTTATTTGGCTTCGTTTTTTCGGTAGTTTTGTTGTCTAAATAAATCCAGGGTTCCTCCAGAGATGGACAGCGAAATTGGAAAGACATGGAATAGTCAGGGAAATGTCAAGGAAAAGCGATTTATTTTAAGAAAGTCAAGGAAAGTTAACTTATTTGCCTTAACTAGTTATTAGTTATATTCGTAGCGAAGAAAATCAAGGTTACAATTGAAGCAAGTGTGGAAGAATGCAATAATTACTTTATATGGTAAATTAAGAAAAACTAATCTAAATATGTTGTTTTTTATTGAACTTTGTGTTCTATTTAATGTTTATACGAGGATGCAACGTACATGTATAACAAGCAATATACATGTAGAATTCCTTACACTGAATTTTCAGTGGTCTGGGAAAATTTTAAAATTTCATTTCCATAAGCGTTGCTTAGACCTACGACTGAATGTATGGTGTGTGAAACACATGAATTGTTGATGGGCGGGATACTTACTATAAAATACATGTACCCAAAAAGAAAGGTACTGCGATTTTTTTAAACGCTTTTCAAAACGTTTTGTCAAAATGTGTCACTTTTTCTAATCTCGTTTCCTGGAATTGTCTAATGCATGCGTTTAGATGCTGTATAGACTTATGTCGATATACGTGGTCTACAGACCTACATCTTGGGAATTTGTTGTGAACTCGCAAACTCAGTTATCTGACCTTCAGCATTTATTTGGGATATGGTAAGGTTAGGTTATGTACACGACAAATTCATTGATAAAATATAAAAAGTTTCTTTAGAAACTTTCCTCCTTCCATAAAACTGTTGACTGTAGTGTAGATTTTTCCCTTGTTCCGCTGTGTGGTTATTCACTTTTATTGGCACTTACAATTTCACAACGACATTTTTATCGACAGATTCTATGAATGTTCTCACAAGTAAGCTTATAAGAAGAATTTAAATCTGCATGTGTATTTTCCACCAAAATTACCGAAAATAGTTATGTAAAAATATTGCAAATTTACTTTGTCATTTATTGACATCCAATTATTTTCTAGTGCACGTGGAAGAAATTTCAGACTATAAATAAAAGCTCATTCCCAATGGTGAAATTTTAGGGTATCATCCTCTTGGAGGAAACGTTTAGAGCATAAGGGTCATAAACCTTAATATGCGTGAAATAGCCAAATACTGAAAATAATTCCCGATATACAATACATGTGAATAAAACATGTATTGTATGTGTTGACAATTGAAAACATCTCTAACGCATAATCAGTTTCCCTTGTTTATGAGAAACATTATTGAAAAATATTCTATTTTTGTAATGAGTCGTGGGGTTTTTTGTATTTTAAGCTTGAATCATTTAAAATTTTATTTCAGATAATTTAAAGTAGTTACACGAAATATCTCTCTGAAGACTGCAAGTTTCCATAGGGATTTAAATTCATATTCTCGACTCACTGTTTTGAATTATTCCCTTTTGGAATGAAAGTAAGCATTAAACTTGGAAACGTCGAATCACTCGAGAAAATTGCGGGATTTTTGTTCACCTATCAAGTCTATTAAGCTTCTACTGTATTTGGTGTTTCTTCTGTTAGCATAGAAATGACAAATGGAGGGGGTTAAATCTACTTGGTTACTCCCACTTATTTTGGTGGGTATGAGCAACATTACTATCTATTTATGCTTATACAGTATTTAACATGTATATTTCTTTTCCATTTGACAAAAACCAATAAATCATCAGACATCTTTAGATTATTTTCTTCGATTGATTTACCTAATATTAAAACACAATTTTTGTTTCTAAAAGAAAGTGGAACACATTTACGTATAAAACTATCTAAAACAAATTTATAATGAATTGAAAATAATAATTCTAGAAAGGTTTTTATTAAAGTTTACCAACAGCTTTTAGTGTGTGCTGATTGTACCATTGTGTGTCTGAAGCAAAACTTCCTTATTTTCGGCAAATGGTGCAACAGATTAAACCCTTTTCAGTTCAAGCAATTAATGTCAGATTTTCTTGGGGTTTTCTTGGGTTTACTCCTTTCAGTTTCTTTTTGTTATAGGAATTGATCCTTACATTCTTTTGCACCTTTGCATTTGGATGCCATGGTTCTGAGCTTTTCATTGAAACTAATCCCGCACACTTATTGACAAACCCTGGCAGACTGAACAATCCATTTAACCTTTCGCTCGACACCTGTATGTACACACGCAAATATTTAATCGTCTTATCCCAAATAGGTCTCATTTTTTACATTGATCAAAGTTTCTGAGCTCTGGGGGAAGCAAATAACACTAGACCTATATACGCAAATTCAAGGTTAGCAATAGCAAAGAGAGCTTAGTTGTCAGTTATATTTGCTTGAACTTTACTTTTATAGTCAAACTATGGCTCTTGTCTTGACACGTTTCTTCTGCTACTTGTTTGCTCTCAGTGAATGTGACATTATCAAGATTGTACTCGATCTGACCCTTTTGCCAAATAATGACTGTGTTGAAATGGTATTGACTTAATTCCAAATGTCCAATAGATCTGTAGATGTTTCACATTTGAATAATCTACACCCAGCACTTCAGTGACAGTCAGTGTTATAAATAGAATTATTTCACCCATGTAAAATGACCACTTAGGTTCACCTAAACTGTTTTTTGTATTTTAATGCATTTTATGCTGATTTTCATCTAGTTTAAAATTGTGTTGTGGCACCCTGCAGCCTGGTCGCTTAAGGTGGCCATACACGATATTGGAATTTGGTTTGCATAGCCTTGTTTGGATGTTTTTCTGCGTGCTTACCATTTTTATTCACTTTATTCCTTTGCCATGACCTCTATGTTTTGGCAGGCAACGTGAATATGAACGACCTCCAGTGTATTTACAAAAAATTCTGTATAGTGGTGAGTGGAAAATCAACTGAAAAGAGCTCCTCGGATTCATTTTCCCCATTCTAAAACAAATAAATACTTGAAAAAGAATAATTGAACGAAAGCTAAATGAAAAGACTTAAAGACGCATGGTTTGCTCTATACAGGGTGTCCTTAGCCCTTTAAAACGATGTAAAAAGTTGATGATATGGTGTTAGTAAGACAGTTTTTCCAATGGCTGTTTTCTTACTTGATGTCCAAACGAAATGTTTGCTATTTGTTTTGCACACTATTATAAAACAGGGTATCTACTGGACATGGAAGTCATGGAAAAGTCCGGAAATTCACACCAGTGTTATGGAAAAGTCATGAAACTTGCATCAGGGTCATGTAATTTTTGCCTTTTTGTAAATTTCGCCTATGGCGTTTTTTATATATATATATTTTTTTGCCAGTAATCATGTCATCATTGTGGTAGAGAATGTTTCTGCAAATCGCTTTTTATTGATGACATAAAACTTTTATTGACCCATATTCTAAATGGCATGGAAATTTTTTGAAGGCATTAATAAAAAATCCAGTAGACACCCTGTAAAAGATACAGCTGTTGTTCTTTTGATAGGATACATAATCTTTCCTTTATTATAAAAAAGTTTAATACATCTGCAAACTGTTAGTTGCAAGAAATACATTTTGCAAAATGGCTGTATTACTAGTTTAATTCATGCCATAAATTTATGGATATGGTTCACAGGCAGTACCGGCAACCAGCAGGCGGCGATAAAGTCGCTATAGAATCTAAGATGGCGGCTATGTAGGCAAAGGGTCAATGTGATCACTGTCATCATGTAACCAAATTGCCAATCAGTGAAGTTTTATACGAAAATACGGACATGGTCAACCTTGAGTAATTTTCCACTGTTAATAATCTTCCTTTGCATTCAAATAATTTTTAAAATTGCGCTTAACACTGATTATTACATGTGCATGCATGTATATTGCATACGGTAATTGCCTTCTCAGGACATTTCAAGAATTTGGTCAAGTTTGATTCTGTTTTGATCGTACAAGTTATGTATCTATTTTTTAGAAATGCACTGCAGTGACCGCAGTATAGAAAACTAATTAGAAACGATACGACCTCTTAAACTTCCGACTTCAGGGTTTCTGTTAGCTTATTGACCTCTCCAAAAGTTAATTTTAAAGCACTTAAATATTAGATTCGTTTTGAAAAATTCTTTAAGGTACTCTTCAAGATCCCAATTTAGGATGTTTAAACTTGTGTTTTGTTGAGAGCTTTTCTACCAGAAGTGAAGTTCTTTTCTTTAGAAATTGTGCTTATTGTCAGGAATGTGCCAAAAGCTACTCGGCATTACCAGTAGTTTGAACTCTGAACATCACAAGAATAGCCAATCTAGTGGGCACATTCTGTAGTGGGCTCCTTCTGTAAGTCACATTACGCCTACTTACAGCTGCGCTATTATAAATTCGTCTTAAATTTGCCATTATTCGCCGTTTTTGTCGTTTAATTATCGCAGTAAATTCTGGGTAATTGCGTGGGCTGAATACCACCTACTATCATCAGTAACATTTGTGCAACCTCAACATGCGTTTACTAGCTTCAACTATGACGTTTCTTCCAGTTCTTTGTCATTGCATATCGCTCGTAATTTGTTACAATAGTATTTAACACTTAGGAAACAAATGTACATCTAATTGTCGTCGTCTCAATTTAAAGCTTCTTAAACACCCGTGACAGTAGGGCGGGTAGCCTATGTTTTAAAAACAAAATTGCTCCCAGTCATCAAATACTGTATATAAAAAAAACTTGGATCGTTAACATTTCCTCACTTTTGCAGTTGTAATGTTAGTAAAAATGAAACTTTTCCATAATTGTCTCTAAATACCTTGTTTATTCCCGAATTTTTAGGTGGAATTTTGATAACTTTCTGATTTACATGTACATGTATTTCCAAAAATACAATTGAGTACTTTTTAAAACACGATGGCACTTTTTAAAACTGACTGAAATTATGAGTTGGTGAATATTAACCTGTTAGCTACGTTTCTAATTAAGATTAACGAATGAGTGGATTTAATCTTTTAGTCATGCTATCAGTCATTTCGATAATTTATTTTTTAAATTTTTGTTGTTTGGTAATATTGTGCTATTTGTGTGGTTTTGTCTTTATCTTGACCTAACCTAACCTATACAAACCAGCCTACCAGCCATCATGTGAAGCCCACTATCTCATTTTGTCTATGGCGAATCAGGGCAGCATCAGGGACTATATTGTAGCACAGTCCTTATTTTTGTAATAAACGACGGAATTTATAAATTTAAAAAAATAAGATAGACCCTGACTAACTTTTCTATTGATGGTGGTAATAAATTTAGTGGTCCTAATACTTCGTAAAGCTGAAGAATATTCAGAAATTCTTTTGCGTGTAAGTTGTTCGATTTCTGTAAAAATAGTATCATCGATGATTGAGAAGTATTTGAACCAGGCTTTAATGCATCCTGATACATTTGTGAGAATATAATATTTATCAGTTATTGCTAATTCGACGATATTGGCATGAAGTTGCAGCCATAAATACAAAAAGAATCAAGGGTGAATCAAGAACATTTACAAAGATATTTCGAAGGAAAAACCCACAGTATTCGAATTCTTGCAATGGTGGAAAAGCAGAAATTAGAGTTCTAAAGAAATTGAATGGCTAAAAACACAGCCTTGCAATAAAGCACGGCCTCGCATGTGCTCATCAACGCAAAATCAAAAATAAAATAATAAAAAAGGTATTTGTGAAAAGGCAGTTATTGAAACTGCATACAATGGCAATGAATGTTTGCACGTTTTCGTACCGCATGCCTGCATTGTTGAGAAAGTTTATAAACATGGGCGTTCGTGTTGACACACAAGGGTAACTCGGCAACTAATGCAGACCTGTAATAAACTGCGAACTGTATTATTCGATGAAAGCAGAAATGCAGAGACGATGTCTCCCAAGGGTTATCTAGGTCTTCACGAAATAACGTGATGGGCAAATCGCAAATTAGCAGTCAAAATTAGGGAGGCTGGGACCATTGTGGGCATTTTTTTATGATTGCAACGAAGCACTTACTGGTCAGTGATACATTGTTAGGGTTATTGAATAAATGAATGAAAAGGGAATAGAAGTATTTAAGCTACATGTATCTTCAATGGTGGAATTCTTGTGCCCTTTCAAAAATGTTCGTTTGCTTCAATTTCGTTAACCCTTAATATCCATCTCACCTTTCTAGAACTCATTATTTCCTGTTCCATTATTTCCAAAAATGTAGTAAGGGAACATTTAAGTAGTACATATGCATGTGATCATAGTTGTTTTTCGTATTGACTTATTTTTAGAAAAAGTTGGATCAACTTCATAAATTTTTTGGTCAAGCTGCTAAGCCAAAAGCAACGCCTTTTAATATTTTGAATGTATGGTTCAATGCAAAACAAAGTACATTTAATTGTATTAATAATAACATATTTCAACAACTGCACTTCGGGTTTACATGCTCATATATTTGGAATGTCCATTTTATAACATACCAAAAGACAAACGGATTTTCCTAAATAAATTATTTCCTAAAAAGTATTAAGCATGCATTCTACTGTACATGTATTTGAATGATTAACTTAAAATACTGCATATCAACGTTTTGAGCGTTTACCAAGACGTTTTCCTCAATATGTATCAATACATTTCAAAATAGAATAACTCAATAATGAATTTCAACAACTGCAATTATTTTCTACTTGTTCAGTATTTTTAAGTGATTTGAATTACATGCAAGTATTCAGACATTAATTTTAGAAATACATTTTTCTAAATAGTATTTCGTATTTTATATATTCTTCAAATATGATTTCTTCAACATGCTTGTGCTTTCTACGTTTTATACAGAAGTGCTTCTCAACATTACTCGTAGCTGTATTATTTTTCAGCCATTGCTTAACTCCATATCATGTCTACATGTGCGGTATTTTACGTGTACATGAATTACACATTAAAAGGCGTTAATTTTAGAAATACATTTTCTAAATCATATTCGAATTTCGAATTCCGAAATATCATGAGTTAACCTATGATTATCGTCAAATATCACTGTTTTCAATGTTTATAAATAAGGGTTTCTCGTCATTTATAGTCCCTCTATTATTTTTAAATAATACTGCGAATAGACGTATTTTAATTGTTTGACAGCATATGGTATTTTATGCACGTATGTCATGAGAACAAAACTTTGCCACAAATCATGAAGGGGATTAATTCAAGGAGCTCTCCTTTGGGTATGTCAGTGATACAAAATAACTGTTGTATGAAGTCATTCCATTCTACGCACGTGCACAGGTGTATATTTTACAGACAAAAAAGCCTCATAAGCGCGGTACCAATCCTTAATGCTAATTACAATAATCACGTCCTGGTTATCATGTTAATGCTTTAATATCTGCTTATCACCGTCCTTCGTGCACATGCCTTTATGACCAGTTGGCGGATTGTTTATTGATTTCAAAGCAGAAACAAGATTGTGTGTGACCTACCAACCAGCTGGGCTTCCCACTGGTTAGGTATCCACATTTTCAATGTACATTTGAGAACTATGAATGCCAAAGTGGCCACATGTCAAGTTTTTAACCGAAAATTAACTATTTTCAAACTTGTCTGCTGTATTTGAATGCGAATTTAGCAATGATTATTTACGACAAACAAAACATTGCTAGTCAGATGAGTGTCACATTTCGGGGAAAGGCTCTCATTCGTTTAAAATAATGTCGATATCGATAAGGCATGACCTCGCAACCTCAAAGAGCAGTATCAATTGAAATTTATTGCCAAATATTAATATTGATCTTCAGATAAGTTAAGGTGGATGCCCGCTCTGCAAACGATTATACGACCTCGAGTAATTAGTTACCAACTGTTCCAGTATTACTTGATTGTCATACATGTATACCTATTTCTGTCATATTTTGACGGCATAAAGAATGATTTTCACATTCCATAACTAACAATTGTTAATAAAGAAATGAGAAAGCAAAACGCTAAATTATGCCAATACAACTAGAATGGTATAAGATTTAGTCATTTCAAATTTCCTTTTTAAATATCTAAATTGCAACTTTTCTTCAGCATGCATCCTCTTTTCTGTTGGCTTTGGTTGAAGAACCAAAGTGATTAAAATAAATGTTTTGTACATATCAGCATGTAGCAGAAATTCACTAATGCTATCAGTAACCATACATGTATGCAATCTGCACATTTATACAGGGTGTCTCTAAAGCGACTTGTAACTTTAAAAGCATCTAGCAATTTAACTGGAGGATGCACAGAAATGTCTCAGGTGTCATTTTGTAGCGAACTAAAAATTACCTTAAGTAGTATAAAAGTTGCTTAGTTTTACTAGAAAAATCTTGTATTTATAAAATTCTTCATACATTTCTGCACACTTTTAAAGTTGTAAAATTCACTTTAGAAACATTATGGTTTGAGAAAACCGACTCCTGTATTTAGGCAAACATTACAAATTTCATGAAATCATAATCTGCCAAGACATTTAAACAAATAGATTGATGGATAACTTTTCCAGAAAATGCCAATGGTTAAAGTCCATTAAGAATGAGGCACTGTATACATTTATACATGTATGCGCCCACTTTAGGTTAATACATTTGTTCAAATCAATTTTAAAAACAACTGAAATTTAACAGTGATTCCCTTATAGATACTTTCGAAAATTCTTGTTTTGATGCCATTTTTCATTTTTGTTTTAGTTTCTACAGACTTGTAAATGTTTGCTTTCAGATCCATGTGATATTAGCCTAGCCCCATGAAATGTTAGGAATTTTTACGACATCCAGTAGACCCAGTTTAAAGCGTCCTTGTAGAATTGGGTTTTAACCTGTCCGTCCAATACCTCAAAAATCAAAATGTGCATACTACAGTAATGTCACACGTAATGGCGAAGTCCATGTGATTTTTCCTATTGTAATATTAGCCTAGCTATTTCTTTGACACTGTACCGTTATGTTGTGTTCATGTACAGGTCATCCTAACATGGTTACTGTTTTTGTTCATGATTTGTACGGTTACTTGATTTGCTTAGGACATGTTTGAAAAATGTTTTGCAGACGTAGCCCCCGGCTGTTCATTTTCAAACGTATCGTGACTAAGTTTAGAACTTGAAGAAACTACATGTATGATGAAAATCCATTTTCAAATGAAATCTTTCCGAATGGAAATGCAAAAATTTTTCACATTTATATTAATGGTTGCAGATACGATTTCATGCAAATGCTATTCGTGGGAATCCTTAATAAGGGCACGATTATTAAAAAAGGACATGAGTCTGCATATGTGTTTTCAGAAAATGAAACTAGAAGGATGTCAAGATCAAAACGTAAACTAGCATGCAGAATGCTTTGAGAAGTTTTATAAGCTTTTATATTAAAAGTTGAAAAGTATTATTATATCCGAGTGCATGCAGATGCGTGTGCGAGACCTATTTTAAAAGATTCGTTGATAACAGCGGCACCCCCATATTCAGTTTTCCTAATTTTGCATCAAAATTTAAATTTGTTTACCGCTAACCTGAATGCGATGCGCTCAATTTTTGGGGCACCCATGTACATTTCGAAATTGTTTATGGATTGCTACATGTACTCTGTGTGCCGCTTCAGCTTCAAACTGACATGGTAGCGTGACAATCACGTATACATGAACAGGCAAAATGTGTAACATAAGCATTAATGGTAATTTATTATACAAAGAGCATTGTAAATATTTTCTAGAAAAATTACATGTTTCTCGTCCGACCCATTTCCATATGGGCGAATTCAGAATTTGAGGTTGATCTTCGACTCAAGATATGGCAAATGTTAATGTTGGTGGCACGGTTCTGACAATGAAATCGTAAATATCATGAAAATGTTCCGAAATGAAAGGAAATGAGAAATTTGAAAACAAGGGGAAATCGAGAACTCATGTGGCATAAAATTAGCTTATTAAAAATTTATGTCGTGGGCTTGAATACAAATGTGTGGCTGAAATTCAAACGCCAGTTTGGGTTGTCCATTCCAACTACATATTTGTCTATTAATTGCATGCCATGCAAACCATTTGAAATGGTTAAGAAATGGTTAAAATGCCTGCAAATTCGACAGTTCTTTTTTGCTGAAATCACCTAATTATGAAGCACATGTTTCTAACGTTCAAAACATGACAAAATCACTGATTTCAACTGCGTGCAGGTAATTTTCTGATTTTGTGGGATAAAAATTAGTTTTTGTTATTTGTAGCTAAATGAGACAATTTTGTTGGCAATAGGTATTTTAAATTTATTTTGAAAAATGTTAGTAATGAAGGGAATGCCCGAAGTGAAACATTTTTTGTAAAACTTGTCATAACAATGGTATTTACTGTATTACTCATTTTTGTTAAAGAAATTGTAATATTACTAATCAGATTAACACCATAGGCGAAAATTTAAAAAATGCTGCCTGAAATAGAAATCTGATGATTTTTAAGCTTGGTTCCATACAAGTGTTTGCTGAAAATCTTAATAACATTTTAAAGTATTTAGAAACCATTTTTGTTTGTTTTAAAAATTGGACCACCAATATTGCATTTTACTGAACTTTTCTTAAGAAATATTAAGGAATATTAATTATCATGACGAAGTTTTTCTGAAATTTCTATATACTAAATTTGCCATAAAAACATAACAAAAACTTAAGATTTTTCATGAATGATCACATCATATTTAATAATTTACCTTGTTTTTATTGAGTCAGTCAGACAAGGCACTATCAGTACTGGTCAGAACCACAACTACCTTAAAAAATTTAATAATTAAAACTTTATAAAGAATTTTATGAAAGTGGTGAGTTTTAAGAACCACAAAAACCACTATTAACTACTCATTACGGATCTGCTATCAGTTTCACCTTCCGCAAGGACATTCCATAAAATGTGTCATTCCTGCATATGGTTATTTTCCTCAGTTACACCATAATGCATCCAGAAACTGGGAACATGATTTCAGATCTGTTTATGGGCCAAAACACGATTGAAATATAAAAACATAATTAAAACCGCATTACTGTCGCTAGATTACTACTGGATTACTTACCATATAATTACTATTAAAATTTCAGGGTAATTATCCTCTCCTTGGCAATTTATGCGAAAATACACCTTCGGTTGGAGTACAGTAAGCCGTAAATTAATTATTGCATTGCCATTCTGGTACTGCTAACGAAAAATAAACGCATGTCCTCATTTGCCAGTACAATTGGCTGTTCGAAAAGGCCAAAAATAATGCCATTGAACCTAACCTTGTGCAATTTCTTTCACTCGACTCGTATGCATATCCCTCCGCTGATTGTGCTCATAATTGTCATCATGATTAACCTACTCCGTTAACCCCTTTGGAATTTTCCAAATGAAAATTGCTTCCCAGTAAAATAACTTAATTGAGAGGTGTTGTTGTGTACGGATGCCTCATTCTCCCCAGAATGAAGTCAATAACAACCCAATTTGTAAGGCAGACGTAATGGAAATAAACCTTTAACGGTAATGTCATAAAGACATCTTGAAATCAGTCCATACTGATGAAAACTTTGAATTAGATTCACCTGTACACACATACTGATGAAACTCACTATCACCGTGACTGTCTTCACAGTTATATGACTTAATGATATTTACCTCATTCTGACTACCGAATTCACTGTGACGATTGTGATCTTTGAATGGATTATATTTTTAGTGTGTCAGCCATGCAACATCCCAAATAAAAATGTAACAGAAAGCTAAAAATTCCGGCAATGAAATTCACTAGAAATCAAGTAAAATTCGTAAAGTTGAAAATAATGTTTGGGAAATTGGCAAAGCTTTATTATTCGGAAGGTTTGTCTTCGGACACTTGCTTTTACAACTTTGATAAATGTGTGGTAGTTTCAGCGTCGATTTCAATCGCCTAGCATAGGATTTTGTGTAGCCCGCCAAAAAATTTGAGAGCATTTCATGAGGTATAAGAGGTGGCGCCATCCTGTAGCAACATATGGCAACCGTAATTTTAAAATGTAATGTGGAAAGGCGAGATGGAGAATTCATCAAATTGGCAAATGTGTAATAATTACTGTAACATGTAAATGAGTAATAATTTTCAAACTATGCTCGTTTTTCACTTTTCTTAGATCAGTCAGTACGCATTTAAAAACAAAGAAAGTTTTGTAATAATTCGTAATCGTGAAAGAAAAAAAATAACCGAAATGTTTCTTAGACCACTATAGTAGTAATATAAATGCCATTTTAATTTTTCGTTATTTTGATTTCGTGAAAACTACGTATTACATTTTCTGTTTCTACGTGCCAACTTATAACGGAATGTCAATTCACAGCTAAATTCATAAATGACGTACGGAGTGAAGGGAGAAGGATTTGATGTTTTATAAAAATTGGCTTAAAATATCATATTTTGACAAAAATTTCGAAGAATTTTTGGTCATTCATTGCCATCCGTTTGGGGGAGGGATTTTCTGGGAATGATAATAAATAAATGATAACGTCAAGGGTCTCACCAATACATTTCGGAAATAAGTGATAACTTAGAACATGTATTTGAACGTCTCCAAACCGCCCCTTTAATGCCATTTTAGTATATCATTTCTTTGCATTTCCATGTCAGCAGTTTCTGAAATGTCATTAGTTGACGTCTAGTGAATGCTAAGCAAACCGATGATGGCATCTGTGCATAAACATATTTGAATATTGTAGTATTCTTGGTTACTCATTTTCCTGCAACGAAGTGTTTCTATTGGAGCTTGGGCCTTTACCCTGACCTCCCCATCAACATGAACTCATACGGGTTGCTACTCATACACGATGTTGGTAAAAAATTTAAAAAAAACCTATACAACTTCCGGGATGTTATTGGCTTATGGACTACTCAAAACTTAATTTTTCGTTATCGAGAATTCTTCTAGCTTTGTTTCTCGAGAGCCTGTCTAACAGAACTGAAGTTGTCTACTCTTCAGAAACTGCATGTTGTCAGAAATTTGCCAAGAGCTACTAGTCATTACCAATTTAAACTTAGTATGACAACCTAGTGGGCAAATCAAATAAGTTGAAACAACCATCAACAGTAGTACTAGCTGCCTCTGGTCTGTAGGTCACATTACACCTACTTATAGCTGCATTGTTATAAATTCGTTTTATATTTGCCAGTATTTATCGTTTTTGTCGTTTAACTATAGCAATAAATTTAGGGTAATTGCTTGGGCTTGACGTTTATCTCGTAATTTGTCGCAATCCGGTTTAACACGGTCTTTAGTTTCCCCAATTAAGATGTTTAAATACTCCTTTAATACCTCGTTCAGACAGGAAACGCAACTAGTTCGAAAACCTATCGAGTTCGTTTAACGAGTTCGAGAAACGGCATTCCAAAAAAGTGGCGTTCGAACTGCGATCACGTTATACACGGGGCGTGCAGTGC
>JAQGAF010004133.1:0-15227 GCA_034687865.1 Kryphioiulus occultus
AACATGTATGAATGTGTCGGACCATAAAATAAAAACCAGTGACACGAAATTAGGGCAGGAGGAGACATTGAACGTCTTCTCCATTGCAGGTTTGCCATACTGTTCTAATACTTTTTTTGCAATGAAAATTAAAAAAAAATTTTAAGTCTTTCTAATTTTTAACAAATATGCTTTGAAATATGTACTTTTCATTTAATCGTGAACAACAATTCTTATACTATTCAAATGCTTTTTTTGCTCACTGTACGAGAACGGCTCTGATTGTTCTCTGAAAGTGTTCATTTTCTTGATCACAAGTTGCAATTGTTGTAGCATATATGGGCTTCAAAAAAGGTTAATACAGCATACAAGGCCATAATCTAATAAATACCTAGCATACGTTTTGGTTGCTTTTAAGCCAAAAGTCCACTGATTTCAAAACGTTAGGACAGGTTTACAAAGTCGTTTAAACCAGTAGACAGTATGTTACATGCCTGACGTCATAAGATAATTCACCTCTCTCACAGAATGGAAAATGCATGTGGCAAGTTGCCATATACGTTTCTTGGAATAGACTAAATTTATTAAACAGGATCGTATAAAACAGTCTGATAATTTGAACAAATTACTTGATAACCTTCAAATTTAAATCAGTGGTGAAAGTTTCTCTTTACAATCACATTGTACCTTGCATATTAAATTAAAACTATTACGACGTTCTACAAATTACATTCTTTGGAGAATTTAAAGAAAAGCTAACTCTCACATTTTTTTGTGTTTTTATTAAATTAACCTGTAGAAGCAAATTTAAGCCAACTAGTAAAACTTCATTTTTCCCAATTTGATTTTTTTTTTGTTTGTTTGTTCGTTCTTGTTTTTTCCACAAACTTTAACCATGGTTTTAATCGTAGCGGTTATTGTCGTCAGTGTCTAGTTAGAAACTTTGGACTAAGCGCAGAGAAAATTTAAAAACAAAAACTGTATAAATAGCTGCAGCATTATTGAGATCAGGTTAAACAAACATGAAATTGGAAAACTTACATCAATCCCTTCGTAGGACTTGATTCCCAGCCCTTTCATTTTCTTGTTGTCGTTTGTTGGGGGTACGAATTTCTGGTTGGACTTGTAAAACTTTGTCATAGTTAATCCTATGACGCATGATGCCGTGCAAATCGTTGCCAGTAAGGCTCTGTTATCTAACCGAAAAAATGATCCATCTTGAACAGATGTGTTTCGAGAACAATTTGCATGAAAAGTTAATAGTAAAGTACTTACCACCCCAGAAGTCTCTTTTCAACAAAGGCATGTTATCTTGAATTATGTCGCAGCAGTGGGCCAATTTGGGTCTCCATAAATATGGCCCAAACTGAGCCAAGGAGTCCATGTCTTCGGTCGTCGTACCCTCCACTCACCTGCTAGAAATGCTATGTAGCTTGTCGGAAGAAGATTCACCTAGGAAAGGCACACCCCATCCGGGCTTCAACACCGAATAGTTTCTGGGGTTTATTTTTAGAGTAATGGCTTTCACGGTAGACCAATTCTTGGCAAGTCTTCAAGCCGGAGAAAGTAAGACAAACTCAAGATTCGTTTTAATGCTACTAGGTTATTAAAGCAGCAATTCGCATTCATTATGGTCATAGTGCAAGTACCTGCGAAAAGCCTCATAGTAAATTTGGAAATAATTTATATATGAAAATTAGATGTTGAAGGTCGGAGTTGCGACCTTTGGTAACATCTGCTAAAATAATTATTCTTCTTCTCCGCATACATAATGTTTTCAGGTTTACTATGTCAAAAATGATGACGATTAGCTTTATCAAGAATTCTATGCTTTTTAATTTTTTCTTAGTTCAAGTTTTTGTGTATTTTCAAATGTCTACATGTTTTCTGCGTATTGCAAAAAAGAATGAAAAACGTTGTTGCTTGTTTGCGTTATAATACAAACAAGCAAAATTATAACGATTAATCCTGTTCATGTAAAACTCAAAAAGTTCCAGACATCCAAAAACTAAGTTTGTCAATTTTAGATACTGTGTATTTAGTTTTCCAACACTGATGAATACTTGAATATTTGTCTAAAGGTCCTACAAGAATTACGTGAGTTGTCTCATTTCGTTTTTTATGAAACTTGGTTGTTTGTGCAAAATTTTGAATTAGGGTAGTCGCTAATTAAAGCATGTTTCAGTAAATCTCTTACTCAGCTTTTTCTGAATAAAGCCTCCATTAATTTATAGTACCCATAGAAGTTCTGTGCAGTCCTGCTGTATTACCAACCTACCATTTCACGTTTAAAAAATGCCGCGTTTATAAACCTGGTTATTGCTAGGCGCAGACTGGCACATTATCGGTTACTGGCTTATATTGACGCTTTTTGTTCCCTAGGTGGATTTAGTTCATTTGGAATATTTGGGTTTTGCAAATGGCCGACTCAAGAAGACCTCCGAAACCCTGGGAACGTCCGTGTGTAAATAGCCATTCTTTAAATAATCCTGGACATTCGTCAGGCTCTGGATTTGGCACATTTAGGTATGGAGATATAGTTAATGAAATTGCTTATCATTTATGCTTGGTGCATGGTTGGTTATCTGTGGTCAAGACGTTTACAAGCAAGATAGGCCTAAATACGAAATATTGAAAATGGTCAATAGTTTTGTTTATGGCTATTTTGTTCATTGCATTTTCTGTAGTTTCGTTAAATGTCATTTTATTGTTGAAAGCTACGCTTCATGATTCAAAATTACTAGCACGTTTGTCACGTATGATATTTCGTCACCACCACGACAATGAAAGTGCGACCTTGGTTGGGTAGCTATGCAAAAACATCAACATACATACGTTGGTGGTTCAAATGGTTCCTTGGCTGTTAATTTCGTTTTATATTGCCATTTATATTGCCTATTGGTATATCCGTGATATTCTATATTTGGTATCACCAAGTATGACCAAGATCTTCGATGATTTGGCAAAACTTGTCACGAAATTGACACAAATTGAAGTGGCGTACGAACTTCGCTGTATGCTGAAATACATTACAAAAAAAAAATAGATCTCTCATACCTGAAACTACTGAGATTTTTATGACCTCAGGTTTCCACTTATCATACGAGTTTTAAAAGTGAATTTGCCCTAAAATTCTGATCTAGTACACTATCTTACCATCCATATTTGTGTTTTTATTAGCAGTGGTGAAAATGTACCTACGCCCAACCATTTACTACAAGGAGGAGGTGGAGGAGGCGGTCCACTTCCATCCGCATACAGACTGCCACAACCTTTGAACAGTCGCCAGGGTCATGCGTCAAATGCCCCACCCTTACCACCCAGACGTACAACCGTGCATTCGTCCTATAATCAAGGGTATTCTCCACTCTCCTACGGTTCTTATGGCTCAATGTACAGCAGCCCCTTTTCGTCAAGTTACGGTGGATTCGGAGGCTATGGCGGCTACGGACGATATGGCATGTCCAATATGATGATGGGAAGGATGGATCCTTATGCTGCGAATGAAAATGGATTTATCCAGATGGCTGAAGAAAGCTCAAGACCAGCTTTTCAGTCCATCGAGTCCATTGTGCATGCTGTTGGATCTGTCAGCATGATGCTGGAATCCACCTATAACGCTATGTACAGGTAATACGAGTGTCTATGTGTTTAGGAGGAATTCAGCTAGCTAGTGTAAGGATGCAAAAGTAAATGTTTTCACTTTTAAAACCGACGGTCTGCTCCCTGGCGTTGGTGATGGGACCAATAGGTGCGAAAATAGGCCAACGTTAAAAATTCCACAAACAAAGAAACAAACTTTTAAAACCTAAATGACAAAATTAAATCATGTCAATTTACACCTTTGCGAACAAATAAAAATGTTCCTTTATGATTTTTGTAATTATCATCACACTAAAATCAATTTTTACCCATTGTCATTTTCAGTTCCTTCAGAGCAGTCATCGGCGTTGCACATCATTTCGGTCAAATGAAATCGCAGTTCGCCCAGGTTTTCTCTGCATTTGCCATCATCCGTAGCTTGCGCTGGCTGTGTCGCAAGGTCCTCTACATGCTGGGAATGCAGAATGTGGACCCTTCGAGTGAACAGGTGTGGGCTACCGTAACGGAGCAGCTAGGGAATTCTTCTAATAATGGGCTTTGTGAAGGGGACATTAAAACGTACAGGTCTAATTGGCCGATTGTCATGTTCATTGTCGTGGTCTTCGGAGCACCCTGGCTCATTTGGAGGATGCTGATGTCAGTTGCAGGAATGAATTCACCCGATTTGTCTGGTGAGAGGATTTTTTAAATGAGTACTAATTTGTTGCTCGAAATTTTCCCTTTGGGGATTTATCGCTAACAACTGTTGGTAAGTTGGATTTATTAAATGTAATCAGATTGTCCTAATTTCACCATTGCAGCAAACAAGCAGTGGGTTTCTGGAAATGGCGAGCATTATTTGGCAGTTGCCACATATGATTTTGTTGGGGAATCTGATCAGGAATTGTCTTTCAGAAATGGTCAATCCATGCGACTTGCCCCAAAAGGTTGGTAATAATAGTTTTTGTTACTATGCACCCCACACGTGATAGAGATTCATGTTAAGCTTACCTACATCTACAGTATGGATTCTCATTTAAAAAAAAATAATCCAATTTTTTTTGTATAGGTTTGCAGCCTAAAATAAGGGGATGGGTTTTGGCCACCGTTGATGGCAAGACCACCGGTCTGGTGCCTGCAAACTACATTCGCATATTAGGCAAAGGAAATGGTAACAGGGTTAAGCCACAAGCCCAGCAACCCCAACAAAATGCCCAACCCGAGCAAGATGCGTGGCTTATTGCAGAAGGCAGCAACATTTCCAAAGAGCAGTGCCCTGCAGAGCTAGTTGAAGAGAACGTTTTAAGCAAGGGTCAAGCTCAGGAAAGGCAAGGTGGTGAGTTTTAATGACCATTTAGAGAAACTATTTTTCAGTCGTAAGTGGAAAATGGTTTTTGTCAAGACTAAAGGCGGAAATAGATAAGGCGCGGAAGCGATATTTTGCGCGATTTTCTGGCAACATCGCACGCGTCTTGTGTTATTTCGAAGGGGCAAAACTCTTTTTACACGCTTCGCTCGATTTTTACCCGCTTCCGCGCCTTATCTATTTCCACCTTTAATTTCGATTTATGGAAAAATTCCGAGCGAACGAGTTTCTTTATATGAACCTGACGTGGGACAAAAACTATTCCAACAGTATTGTAAAGCCGTTTACTATTGTGTAATTATGTACATTGCTAATCTATAACTGGTTGAAATAATTTATATCATTTTAAGGTTTTATATAAATTGAGCATAGTTACTGTATGCTTTGTGATCAAAATGTGTTGGGCAAGATTGCTGCTTTGAATGCGAACTAGTTTTTAAATGAAATTTCAACACCAAGCCATGCCAGATGCGTTCATGCAATCATTGAGGAGAGGACAGTTCAGCATCAGTTTTATAAATTAATGACTGGCTCCTGCACCCACTTGCAGCTTTTATATGGGTCAGTATTGAAAACGTCATTTTGGAACCACTTGGACACTAACAAGGGCTTTAAACTGGGCACAGTACGGATTGACTGTCACTTTGCATAATTCAAAACATTGTCTTATAATTATATTTCACAAGATTTGAGGCAGGTTTGACTAAATATACCATTATCCCTTCATTAGTATTCAAACTTTTCCAAACATTCAAAAAAACTTGGTGGATACTTAAACTATTTTAATAATAAATCAGATGCACTTTTCCACGTGTAATTTTTTTTATTTAAATTTACATGTTGACGCTTTATATGTAAGGTTCTGGGAACTCAAAAGTCACCTCCTTTCCAGTCAATTTCTTATACACCGCAGCAAATGTATCAGTCTGAAAAAAGGACAAAAATTCCCAAATGTTACAATAGTTTGGGACACCTGGATGAAAATTTTCCAGAACTTTAGGCCACGATCATTTTTTTGCATACCTTATGCTCGATGTTCGTCATTTGATTTCTGTCCAAATGCACTTTAATGAGGCGTGAGCCATCCAATCTAATTCTGATACGCTTGCCTACAATCTCCGCTGGGAAAACCAGATCTTCTAGAATAGCGTCATGTACTGCGGTTAATGTGCGGCTGCAAGGAAAAAGTTATCATTTGTAGGGCGATAAAACGGTACCGCAGAAAATTCAAAAAGTTGATTGGGAAATTACCTGCGCGGTCTCTTTTGCTTGTTCTTTATTTTCATCTTGCGAGTTGGTTTCGCCAAAATGCGTCGCTGGGCGATGAAAACCACATGCTTACCGCTGAATTTCTTTTCCAATTCCCTCACTAAGCGCATTTGGATTTTCTGGTAAGACTTCAGTTGCGGAACGGGTACAAAAATGATAATGGCCTAAAAAAATTTGAAAAGTATTAACGTTTAGAATTTTTTTGTCATCTTCAAATGTTAATTTCAGGTCTTTAGAAATGACACTTACCTTTTTCCCTCCAACTTCCAATTCTCGTGCCCCGGTCATCATCAGCTCCCTCAACTGCGTCTTAAGATCGCTGTTCATCTCCAGGTCAAGAAGAGCCTTTAAAAATTTGATGAATTAAGAATTGTACTGACTAACTGGGAACTGAGGAGTCTACATGTTTGTTTTTTTCAGGTTCAAGTGCATAACATTGTACTTGGAAAAGTCGTGTGAATTCTTGAACGCTGGTCATAACTGGACAGTCAAGATTACAAGTAAAGGCAGTTTGTGTAAGTTACACGTTTGTAAATTTTCTCACCTGGGCAATAGCAGTCTCCAAATCATTTGCCTGTTCGCCTTGCGGCTTCACGATTTTATGGCTAGCCGAATACATCTGGAAAAAACCCAAAAATAACATATTAGTTTTAATAATTAGAACGATTAAATTTAGTTTATCACAGCATTGTTGTGTCTTGACATGCTGGCGGTTGTTGGCAATTGCCCACCCACAAAGGGTGAAACCCCTTATCGAAAAAAAAAAAAAAAACTGCCGGTTCACCGCAGTATAAAAAAAGGCGAACTTTTTACTAAAACTACAGTTATATTTCTCGATATCACTAGCAGATTCCATACAATTGATGGATTAAAATGACTCCCATCTGGGGCTAAAACCATAGCATTTGTGCTGTATTTTCCATCACGTGTAACAAAATCCACCAAATTTTAAAACCATCCGAACTTATAAGCGCCATAAAGCAGTCAAACACAATAAGCAAAGCTTCGCTACTTATAAATCAGCATATATTTTTGTGCTACGATGCTTACTTTTTAAGATATTAAATAATGTCGACAAGAATATCGATCAAATTCAACAAACCTTGCATCTGGCGGCCGAAGAAAAGGGAGCAACCTTGCTAGCTGTACTCCGGAAATACGTAGGTGGCGACACTGTCTATGGTTAGCGCTTATAAAGAGCGCCGTTGACGATGTTCCCTCCGCCAGGATCCACATTTCCACATTCCAAATTCTAATTCTTGGAATGTTTTATCACTTTAATCAGTGCCTGGGAACAGTCAATTCTGGCAACGTATGTGTTTCAGTTTTTTGCGAGGAAAATGAAGAAATTTTACGCAGTAAAGAAAGGCTATAAACCAGGCATTTATAATACATGGTTGGTATGACTTTAGTTATAAAATCTATGGGATTGGGAACGCATCAAGTCAGTGGTCAAGACAAACTTGCCATGGTTATCTCAAAAATGTGCAAGGCACATGTTCAATTTCAATTCGACAAAATTATTATTCCAACCCTACACGATCAGTGGTACTGTCATGCTACTGACACAACGCAGACCCAATGACGGTAATAATGCCAGTGCATGTAGGGTACCCATTACTGTTCAGAATATTTATAAATTCAATTCAAATTATTATTCCACAGTCAGTATCAGGGATGCCAGGTGGGGGGGGGGGGCTTGTTTACCCAGGTTACAAAGCGTGAAAATGAGCAAGCTCACGTTTATGCATTTTACCAACAATATTGAATTATTGAGTAATTCGGGTAACAGGGTACCCCAAATGTTGGGTACATGTATCCTATCCAATAGCTTCAAATAAATGACAAAGAAATCTCTTTTAAAGGTAAATTTTCGATGAAAATAAAAAAGATAGCGAAAACTATACTCGTCAAAAATTTTATCGCCATTTATTTGGAGATTTATTCCATGGCACGAGATCTGCTCCCATTGATTTGCAATGCTACACGTGATGTCACACGTTTTCGTCACGTTCACATTTAACTTGGAGCTGAAATTATCTATAACGGAAAATGAAAGTAAAATGGTTGGCAGTGGTAAAAGTAAGATATAGCAAAATAAAAGCAAAATGGCTGAGATCAATGAAAACATAAAGCAGGAGTACGTTACATAAAAACCCAAGGGAAATAACACGTCATTACTGTTTCATGGCAACTCATGGTTTTTGTTTTTCACTTTTACATAGGTCTGAATGCAAAGAGGCAGTTGATGGTTTCAAAGGACCTGTTTATAGACGCTTTAAAAGTTTGAAAGAAGCCCAGACGTTTATTGGTGATGCACCCACGACGAACCAAACCACGTCTTTATCCCAAAGTATGAAACAACAATCTCATAAAGGTCTTTCTTTTATTTTTGCAATGATTTTTGAATTGTCACAATCCCAAGGGGTTTGTCTGATGTGTTTTGCTCAGTGTGCACCCAGGCAACAGAATAGTTGTATATTTTAATCGTTTTTCCACAGGGGCGTTTGGCTCACCCGCCAAATTGCTACAGCCAACAAGTTCTTCCTCAAACTCCCAATGCACCTGCGTTTGTACTTGTGGAAAGTACCCAGGAACCAAATTGATCGCTATAAAAAGTGCCGACGAAAGCCCTGAAAGCCTTCCTTTTGGACATAAGAGGGTGTTTGAACCTGAAATCCCAATTGCGACACCCAAGAAAGCAAAATTGCAAGTTAATGCAGTTAAAGATCCGCTCTTCGAAGAAGATGCTCAGGTCATTTACACCGATGGTGCATGCGAAAAGAATGGACGCTGTGGATCCAAAGGAGGTATAGGCGTATTTTGGGGCCCGAATCATCCTATGTAAGTAGCCCGAACCTCCTGAACCCGATGCATTTATTTTTGTGAATGTTGAAATGCTTGTGATTTTCACAGAAAATGTCGTAGCCAAATGCTGATAGATATTTTCAGAAGTCTTTCAGCTACAAATAAGCTGACAAAATTTCATGAAATTTGGTGTTTTGTAAATTTTGGATATATTGTTTTAAACATTTGTGAAGCTACGCTCATGCAACACTAATGAGCATCTGACCTTCAAAAAAATTCCCAAAATTGGCAGGCTGTTATTAATTTTTTACGTCTACATTCAAATTTCAGGAATGTCAGCGAACCGCTACAGGGGCGGCAAACTAACAATCGTGCTGAAATAATGGTTCGTGCATTTACATAGTTATCAATCAAATCATGTTAGAAATAGGTGGATATAGTGCAGTTTAAACAGTTAGTTGTTCATTAATTTAGGCTGCTGTCAAAGCCTTGGAACAGTGCAAAAGCCTTGGAAAGAAAAACGTTATCATATGCACGGACAGCAAATTCCTGATTCAAGGTATTCGTTGTCATTGTTGAACTTCCTGACACACTTTTCTGAAATATATATATTCTCAATTGGTGCAACCAATTATAAGAATTTTAATGTTTAATGTTAAAGTTTGTGTTCTTGATGCAGGTATCACAACATGGATAAACAAGTGGAAGACGAATGGTTGGAAGCTGGTTAATGGCAATGATGTAATTAATAAAGTAGATTTCGAAATGCTAGATGAAGCACGAACTGGCTTAAATGTCAAATGGGTAATTAAAACTATGATTATGTAACCATAGATGTTCCTCTTAAAATTTGCTTAAAAACGCTTTAATTTTTTTTGTTTTTTAGTTCAAATGGTCTCAGAATGCTCAGAACATTGCATAAATTATAAAGACTTAGATTGATTTTACTTATTTTGCAGTAAACCATCTGAAGCCAAATATTTTGTGTTTAAGAATGTTTTGTTAAAGTTGGATTTTATTTTCTGTATTTTTGCACTAAACCATGAAATATTTCTATTTATTCCTAGCTTCATGTCAAAGGGCATTCTGGAAATCCAGGAAACGAGGCTGCAGACCAGCTGGCCAGGCAAGGCGCCATAGGTTGAAGGTGAAAGAAGGCGATATTATAATTTTGTAAAATAGTTAATTTAGTTACAGTAGGTACCTAAATATAGGTTATTCCTGAGAAATGAACAAATTCTGTAAATATTTTATTATTAAAATCACAAGACGGTGGAGCTAATGTCATTTCGTTGAATTTATTTTTCACGATATAGTTTCAAGGGATCAAGGTAAATTACAGAACAGGGTTTCCCCATGCCTGGAAAATCTGGAATTGTCAGGGAAATTGGAAAGTGGTTTACTTTGAAGGTCAGGCAAATTCGACTTTTGGATATTGCAGTTGCTTTCAAGTACACTGTAGCTAGTTATTAGTTAACACAAAAAAAGCGAAGCGATATGGCCCACTCCGTTACTCAGCCCCATAGAACTCTTTTAGGGATGAAATCAACAACGCTATTGCCCAAAAAAAATAACCTAAATTCGCTGTTTCCTCATGAAACGTTTTGCTTTTATCTCCCGTTTATATCTTAGCAATAAATATAGCATGTCTTGTATTGACATGTCATATTTTTGCAAAATTTGAAGTGATCACGGAAATGATCATTGAACATGTCGGACATTTTATTTTTGGGGAACTCTGTAGAAGTTTTTCTGAGGATCTACCGTGAGCCAATAAGAATGCATGTGCCATGCTAGGTTTTGTTCTCTCCTCATTTGAAGCAATGTTGCCAGATAGCAGCGTTTGTTCTGAGCGGGAAGTTGCAGATGTTAGAGATGGATGAAAACATGCAAGCTGATGAGATTATGGAGGCACAACGTTATGTCAGGTGAGAATACACGTGGTTATTAGAACAAACGATATGAGCTGAAGTTGCGTTGAGTGCGTTCCTTACAAAGTCATGAAATTTGCAGATATTCGGAAGAGGTACGAGCGAAAATTGAGAGCGCCAAGTTGGACGAGAAGGACTTGAAGAGCGAAACCCAGGCCATTTTCTTCAGCCCTAACCTCAATGATAATGATACAGTTCTTCTGGAGTTGGATAACTCCTTATTAGAGTATGTGGAGGATGGCAACAGGTAAATCTATGCTTACATTTGACACAAAGTATGTGACCACCATAAAAATCACTGTTCACTGGTAAATTAAAATTTGTATAGTTTTAAAAGTTCCTGCATTACATAGTTTCTATAACAACAGTAAAAACATTTTCAAAATTAAGAACCTTTATGTGCCAACTTTATATTGTATATTCAGGGGTGGTCAATGCACTACTAGTAGGAACTGGTCATGTACAGGTCATCACTCATCCTCAGATGTTTTCATTGAGATTGGCTATAATATACATACAATGTTGAAAATCTCATATTGTTCACTGGCTCTGAATTTTGTTTTGCCAGCAAAAAACAAAAACGTTCAGATCCAAATAGCATTTCCAGCATATTACACACTGAAGCAAAAATGTGGAATTGCGATCATTTCTACATCGACATGCATGTACATGTATATTCACTTCAATAATGTCAAAATATTAACCTGCAGCTACAATGGCTTTTCTTTTCAATGAGTCATAGTAGTGCAACCTGTTTGACTCCATATTGATGTGCAATAAAGGATGAAAATGAACAAATTACAATAATTACTTTGTATCATACATTAGAAGATGCAGCCAAAACTTCTTAGCTTTTCATACATGTGGTGTATTGAACACTGCACGGTAAAATTCGAAAAAAGTGTGATTGTAAGATTGGAGACGAAAAACTTTGGAAGAAAAATTGCGTCTTACATTCGATGAAATTCGATACATCATTCTTTCTTTTACACTAGTTTAGTAATACGTGGTATGAAAGACGATCATGCCGTAGTTTGCACCAAGGATTCAACCTATGTCATCAAGGAGGCCGAAACTTCCAATTCTTTACTCATGTTCGAACATATTTCTCAACCTGGTGATATCATGGACACTGATGAGCGCAAAATAGTACGCCGTGAGGTGAGTCTGGCATCTTGTTTTTTTTTCTTCACTAAACATAAGTAATTTTGCTTTTTCTCGATTAGCGTGATTAGGTGTTTGGGGTTCTCCTCTTTTCACCCAGTTTTTCTTCCTCTCGTCATCATTATTTCAGCTTTTTCTGTGCTCTATAGCCATAAACTTTGTTAACGAGCATACGTCGAATAATTGAAATTTTTTTCAATTAAATTGCAAAAAATTCCAGATCATGGGAATGTTTCATACATACTTCGAATTAAGCCCATGCCGCCCCAGGTTAATAAGGCTTAGAGAGCTATTGGAAGGCAATCCCTATCAAGGGAAAGAGTTTGAAAAAGAAAATTGCAGGACCAAGGTAAGTTCTTGTCAATGCTATGAGCTTGCACATTATTCTTGGAAATTAAGCTAAAAGGACATTTTTTTAACTCAGAAATTACTTGCTTCAGTATACTTTCTCAGATCTGCTAGATCAAGTGCAAGCAAGTGAGCAGGAATTGATGCTCGGACTTCGACAGATTGAAGCTTTTGAAATAGATGGTAAAATCACTACTTGTACTAACCTGCATTTAGGCTGAAAAATGTCGGTTTGTTAGCGATCTCTGATATTTCTGTTCAGATTCATCCAGTGAGATAAAATTCTCACATATAAAAAACTGCCTGTACAGGAAAACTGTTGGTTCATTTTGAAGGTTGTTGGCGCTTATTGGAATTTGATTATAAATGGCGAATCACGAACCACATTATCAACTTCGTGGATGAAAATTCATGGAGTTACAACAGCGTTGTGAAACAGCTTACACTTGCGACCCTGGGGGAGTTAGAACCATATGAAGTCATGGAGCAATGCTTTGAATATAACACAAAACAAAACAGTGATGGTAAATTTTGTTTTTGTAATTGTGTTTGGCAATCATCCATTTGCCGATACCTATTGTGTACTTAAAATATCTTTAATTTTAGGGATAGATTTATATCAGCTTAGTGAAGAAAAGGTGTGCCGCCTTTTTGCAGAAGTGATGCTTCGGCAGACCAGCCGAGTAAGTTTCAATAGAAATTACTATTTGACGAATTTAAACAAAAAAATTGGGGCATAATTCACAAAATGGTCAACTCAGTTCAACTCAATAACCGACTTTCAGTCAGTGAATACTGAAAAAACCGCTGAAATTATAACTTCATTATTTATCGATATCCCCATATGGTGTAGTAATCAGTATTTCGTTTAAAATCAAAACGAACCATTAAAAATAATTTTTTTAATTGTGCAAGTTGAGTTTCCCAAAAAAATCAAAATAAACTCATATGTGACTGATTTTCACTTTAATTAATTGTCATTCTTGTTTTTAGTTCAATTTACATGATTTTCTTGAAGCTTGGGCACTTAGCGTACCAAATGGGATGAAAACAGATTTGTGTCAACTCGAGGCAAGTTACCTTCATTAAACTGTTTACATCGCTGCGCATTTTGATATTTAATATGCGAAAGGTAACTGTGTTTCCTTTTCCATAGGGTTTGGTTCTCATCGACAGCAATTCACATCCTCAAAGTATAAGTCGCTTTCCTGTTTGGGAGTTACCGGAGGACGTTGCTGAAAGGTGAGCAAGATCCATATATGCCATTTCTAATGCTCTTAAGGCCCAATGTACTGGGTTGTTAACCAACAAAACTGTTCAACCTATATTTAATCAGAAAAAGTATAATTGCATGTGATCGATACTTAGGATACCCTTTTATTTTGCTTTAACCTGAAATCGCCCATAACATGCTCAGACATTGTCGACAAATTCGAACGCAACATTTTTGATTGAAGCATCATGATTGGCTGCTCATCCATTACAGTAGCCCATCTGGGTGGGGCACAATGCCTCCACTCAGCTCTCGATGTTTCTTCAACCTTTTTCCTTCTTTTGTTTCTCTTTGCTTGACTGAAGATTGTCCAGCTCCTTGAACAGTGGATAAAGCACCATGTCTTTTAAAGGCAGTATGTCTGTAAGCACTGCTGGAAGCGTGTTGTTGTGAGTGATGAGACTGACAGCATGCATACGCAGCTTGCACCTCTTTTCGTCCTTCATGAACTTCACCAGCTTCTTGTAGTGGCACTGGAAATACAGCTCGTGGTCTGAAAAGAAAAACTGTTCAGCCTGCTGTCCCACTTGCGAGACACAAGTTGCATATGCAAATAGATGACGCCTTGTCGTTCAATCGAGATGTCAAACCTAGACGCTGCTTTCTTTCCTAACACATTATAAACTTACTGTTTAGTGGGTTGTGAAACACTTGCGTTGGAATCTACTGCAATTTTCTCTTCTTCTTGCTTGAACAATTGCTTCTGGTCATTGCGCGGCTTTATCGTCACGTTATAATTAGATTTTTGGGCTATTAGGATGGCGACATCTGCGTTGTGGTGCACCAACTGCTTAAAAAAATATTTGTGTCAAATAATGCAAAGTCAATGGCACTGCTGTTTCATCGATTTAAGGATGTGTCTCGACTGCTGTGAATTTTTGCATAAGCCAGAATCTGACTTTTTGGATTTTTCAATTTAAAGTATATGTAATTCAATACACTTAGAAGAAATTTCACAAGCATCACTATAATGGTGCTATTGATGGTGCTTAGGAGCTATCTTAGCCTTATTGATTGCGACTTCATCCAACTTTTCTGAGCAAAAAATGGTCCTACGCTATTATTGCGAGATTAGATTCAAACTCACTTGACTTCTGTGTACTCGGAAATAATCCTGTTCAACTGTTTCGAATGGAAATATAATCGGACCATCGCTGCCTTCTATCAAGTTACAGGGAATGCCTGAGCCGTCTATTCTCTGCAAAATTGTCCTCTCCATAGTATATTGTTAACTTAATTTACGGGTGCAATGCAATTTGAATTTTGATATCCTTCTTTTGGTCGAATCTCAGTCCAATTCAAAATGCCAATGGAATTGTAATGGAGTGACAGCTCGTGCGTTCTGTTTTGGAACTTCTGGGCGCGCGTGCGTTCTTAACGATTACACTGCGCATGACCACTGATGAAGACGGATAGCCCGGGGCAGGGGGAAGTTAGATTCTCACAGCAAGAAATTTTCCTTTATACTATGTTTTTTAAAACACGCAAAAGAATGAAAAATTATCTT
>JAQGAF010004134.1:0-15227 GCA_034687865.1 Kryphioiulus occultus
GTCCCACGTTGAGACTGGCACCTGACATTAGTTTAGAGAGGATATTACTTCATTCAGTCACTATTTGTTTAGACAGGTTCTACTGTATAACCATTGATCAGGCTAATACAGGGTGTCCCACGTAAATGTCGCCTGGCTCCAATTAAATACATACGTTTGGATCTTGGCTACTTTTATGTGGAGCGTCGTGGGACACCCTGTACTTCATGACTCATGACCTTAACGTGCACGTACAATTTAATTTAAAATAAATGTCCTAATGTGTCATTGTAGTGTGTAGGTTGTACGAATGCTTTATTCCAATAAACATTACTTTACAAATGACCCTCGAGCCAAGGTGCCCTCGCACAATGGACTGCTGTAGTCTCAGTAATAATTTTCCATTAAAAATTCGCGAAGTCATGTAACAGGTTAGATATAAGAAAGCTCACGCTGGGTGTTTAATATCCAGTCATGGACGTAAATTTCAGAAAATTAAATCAAGAAGGACGAAGATATCTGCCTTCGTACATGCAAATAAGCATGGAAAGCCAAGAATTAAAATACGTGACTCCCACGATACATTTATTACAGAACCGGAATTTTTGTTCAATGCGAAATGTTAAGTGCAGTAGCTGAAAAAAGAGCTGGTGGCCTTATTTAGTTTTTAAATTGACAGTCTGAAACCACAATGCATGGTAGTGTAGACGAAGCTTGGTTTGAATTCAATAGCAGTTTTGATGTACCCTGTACGCTTATCGTTGATTCGATTAAATTAATGCTAACATAGGCTATAGAGCGAGAAGTTGTTTCCAATCCCACCTGACATCATATAAAACCTGTCTAAACTAATATCTTAGGGACCGAGGCTGGGTATTAGTTTAGAGAGGGTATTAATTTGGGGAGGTTGATGGCAAGGGCCTACAGTACATGTATTCCACGTCAGGACCGGCATCCGACATTAGGTTTTGAGAGGAAATTACTTTAGACAGTATTTCTATAGACAACTTCTACTGTAAAAACCAATGTAAAACGGTTCTGGTAGTTTTTAGATTTGGTCCCACGTCGGGACCGTTACCTGACATTAGTTTCGAGAGGATATTACTTTAGACAGTATTTATTCAGATAAGTTCTACTGTACATGTACCTAGCTGGTTGATTTCCAGAGGCAACTAGCAAGTGAGATGGATTCCTCACTGACCTTTGACCTGACAGATGCCACGACACTCTAGGAGTAAAATCGTGGGAATCTTCCAAGATGGCGACTGACTTAAAGAAAAATGTAAAATTCATTGTGCATGACAGCTGCAATCTGTAGGAAATCAGCCAGGCGTGAATTCAAGACGGGGGCTAACCAAAATACAAAAACATGAGTCGCTCGGGAAGTAGGAAGTGCTCAAAAATTGAAGAAGAAGAAAAAAACATAATAAAACGGAGCAGCTGGGTGAAGGAAGCGTCCGGGTCAGGCCAACAGTGACGCGTGTGGTACACTGGTACCCCCCATACACTTGACTGCTTGCTGGGTTTTCTTCTTGCCTTATGGAAATGTTTATACAAGTGGATCTGAGTGATTTGACCAGGATCGTTTTTCTAGAGCATGGTTTCGCCTGGGTTTCACATCTGCTTTCTTAGCTGTACCTGGACAAAGGTCAATTCAAGTCGAAATTACAAAAAGGGACAATTAGAAGGGTAATAAACCCTATACCCCCACAGGGCTCGAGGCTCAGTTTGACTTTGCCTTTTTTAACGTCTTCAAGAAACAGATGAACTCTTTTTATCTGGGTGGTGGAAGCTTCGACCTGGCAAACATGGTGACTACCAATCTGGAAAAGCTGGAAGTTGGTATTGCAACTTCCATGACTTTTTCATGACCTCAAAAAATTGTCCATGCCTATTAGATTATGAGGCCGTTCAAGTTTTATGTCATGACTAAATAGTGGTTTTCAGAAGCATTATGTCTACCACTGTGGCGACATGATTATTGGTTAAAAACATGTCGTAGGCGAAATTTTTTTGCGGAAATAGGTGACAAAGAAGAATACCCACATATTCATTTTGTGAACCAATGAAAAGACAAATTTTATGACCCTGTTCGTAAATTTCATGACTTCCATGACCGGTAGACACCCTGCAAAATTTGCAACTCAATTTCCCTGACCAAATTTGATTTATTCACCCTGACTTATCAAATAAAAAATGTAAGTAAAATTAACTTTATTTGCAACACTACAATTCACTATATTTTTTGTATTTTTCTGTGCAACTGCAACATTTCTGACCACATTTCATTTCCCTCACAGTATGAACCCTGGAAAACTCAGGGAATTCTGAATTGAATCCTGGAATTTTTCAGCACGAAAGTTGTATTTTGGGAGTTATAATTCTGAGAAATCAGTACAAAAATTATAATCACAGGCATGTGAAAATTGGGGGAAATGACAACATGTGAAAAATCCATTGGAAATGAATTTCACAAGAAGTCCAGCATAAAACTGAGGAATTCTCCGCCATTCAGGACGTTAATTTCATAAAAAACTATGACAAATGATGAATTTTAACCCAAACTTTATTTTGTGAATCAATCAAAAGCCAAATTTCATTACTCTGATGTAAATTTCATGATTTTTCCATGACTTCCACGACCTGAATTTCATTTCATGACTATTCCATGACTTCCCAGACTGGTATACACCATGAAAACGCATTCTTAATATACGCCATCTTTAATTTCCAATGAAAAATGATGTGATAGGCACGTGCCCGAATTGTATTTTTATGGAAAGGCATTTTCTAGGGGAGTTTATCAGTTATGCAGTATTACTGAATTTTATACACTCAATAGTAAGACTATTTCATAATATGGAGAATCCTAGCCAAATTTTTTAAGAAAAATGTATTCTTATGCAGATTTTAATTTTGTATTCACCCCTCTCACGTTGGTGAATGTAACGTGCTCACTAAACATTTAGCTTTTTGTATTTTGGCCAAGCCATTTGCAAAACTATATTCGTAAGTTAGTCATCGCTCTGATTTTTTTATTTTTGTTTTTCGTGCGGTTTGGAGTTCGAAAGTTAATCACGTTTAGTTTCAAGAATCCCACCTACGCTTTCAAAACATAGTTATAATGAAGGAAAAGGGAAGTGGTAGATGGGCGAGCACCGTGTACCTGGTCACTGAAATTATTTTTCGTTACATTTTTTTCGTTTTGAAACAGGCCAATGATTCAACTCGCAGTTCGCCAATACACGTAGCCTACAGAAAGGATGGCGTAACTCAAATGTGCACGAATGGCAAAAAAAGACTAGTTTGTTTTATTGTTCCCCTTATTATCTAGTCGGATTGGCAGACACGATGTGCATAAACTAGACTAAACTGCATTAGATGCGGCTACGCCTAGTGTATTGGGTGAGGCATAGCCTTCCAGTATAGAAAATTTAACTTGGAAAATGTCATGATCTCAAATGGTGGCTTTTTAGTCAACATTACCAGTTGATGAATTTTACCAACATTTCTTTGAAAAACTGCCAGAAATAATGGTTTCAGGTTGGTTATTTTTCCTTGAAATGTTCGTATTTTGTAAATAATATAAATTTAGGGGAACGGTAGGCCTATACTGGGTGTCGACTGGATTTGGTTTTGCAAATTCAATTACTTTTCATTGACTTCAAAAATATTCAATCCAATGGGACGTTCAAGTTTTATGTCAACACTAAATTGTGATTTTCAGAAACATCCTCTACCACAGTGATGACACGATCGCTGGCCAAAAAACGTCGTTGGCGAAGTTTTTTGCAAAATCGAATGACAAATGATCAATTTAAACCCAAATTTATATTTCATGTAGCGAACAAAGGCAAAAATTTCATGACCCTAATGTAAATTTCATCACTTTTCCATGACTTCCATGACGGGTAGATACTATGATAGAATTGATTACAGGCATGTGGCCTACAATTTTTCACATTTCCCCACATACTAATACGTGTAGCTGAATTTTTCCACATTTCTCACCCAGTTAGATGAATTTCAGCTTGCATTTCCGAAATTGTATGGGTGTAAATATTGATATCTAAGAGAACGCCATAAGAGAATTTTTTTAAACATATTCGACCAGAAATTGAATTTAAGTGTATTTTAGTGGAAATGATTTTCATTAAGATTCTGATTAAGAAACTGATAAAAGTAATCAAATTTTATTACTTTTTTTAAAGAAATTAAGGACCTGACAGGAGAGGAATGGGCCTTAGTTTACGCTGGATTTATTGTGAAATTTATTTCCAATGAATTTTGTAAACTGGCCCCATCCCTGCTCTTATTCAAGGTATAGGCCTACTTTTCAGAGCCAAGTACAATAAAACAAACTTGAAATTTGATTTCATCATCTGGAACGGTTTTCGAATCCCAGATGGCTATTACATTGATAACCCATTCAGGTGGGAATTAAGGTGTTAAAAGTATCATTGTCGGCACATGAAGTAGGTGTACTTAAATAGAAACATGTAGCCTATATATTAAATAATACTCTATCGAAACCAATTCACCCACGCACGACATACACGGGCACCTAGGCGCCATCAGTCACATTCCGCGCAATTTCGATTGGAAATGAGGCCTAGAAACAAACAATAGTTCGTAAAACGCCATTAAACATCCTTTTGATGCCAGCGCACATCTCGAGTGAGCAAGGTCTCGCCCCTAATCTGGATGCGAAATCATGAGCTCAGATTTTTGAGTAGGCCTGCATTGCGCAATACAGATGCCAATAGGATCGGTAAGCCGCAGCGGGGCACATCGACGCTCATTGGCTCGATTGGAAGCCCTGTTTTTGGAACGTTAGCTCGCGAGATCGTTCGAACGACAATTCGAATTAGAGTTCTATACATTACGATGGAAAATCTTCAAATTTAACTTTGATTTCAATTTAGATTTGTTGATAAATAGATAATGTTGCCTTCGTCAAGATGAGAAAATACTAGCCAAGAAATGAGACAAGATGGAATTGAGTTAATAATCTAGTGTTTTTTACGTAAAACGAAGACTCGGTAAATAATGAAACGAACAACCTTGTCCATCCGCCATCTTTTATCCAATTTTCAAGCGTGTTTGGTAATTCAAACACTGTAAATATTCATGCATGAATCGTTTTATAGGCTAGTTTTAAGTGTATAAGATGTCTAACAAAAATAGTGCAAATCCACACTACGAAAGCAGTTTTTACACTGGCTGTTCGTGGAGCATGACAATGTGAGAAATTAGTCCAGGCTATGTGTGTACCTTTTGTGTGTGTAGTAGAACCTGTCTAAACAAATACTGTCTAATTTAAGGTGTAATATCTAAAGAAGTAATATGTCACCCGAAGTAATTATCGGTATTAACCCGGTATGTATCCACCTTGGCCCTTGTTAGGTTAGGTTAGGTCAGGTCAGGTTAGGCATTCCAAACGGCCAAGGTGGATACATATCGGGTTAATACCGTAATTATCTTCTCTAAACTGATATCAGGTCCGGTCCCGACGTGGGACCAGTGTTAAATCCAATCAACCTCTATAACCTGATATTCAATCATTTTTGCATTGTTTGTTTATTGGTCCCACAGCTTTTGCGAACTAATACTACAGTTTGTAATGCAGAAAATTCGGCAAAATATCGAAGTGACTTCCTATACCAGGGTGTCTACTGAGCTGTAACTTCAATTTTTCAGTACATTTCCAGTTTCATTTTTTTCAAACAGTTCCACTAAAATTTCAGACAATTTTAGAAAAAAAAAACTCACAAATAATGGATTTTAGCTCGTGCCTTAAAAAAAATTAATATAGTATTCTACATAAGTATAAAAATTAAGGAAACGTCGTAGACAAATTTTCTGAAAAGATCAACCAGAAATAATGGATAGTGGGCAGTGTCATAGCGAGTAATTTGTATCAATTTCCAGTATCAAAAAAGTTTCAGTATATTTCCAGTATCTAAAAAAATCCAGTATTGTCCTGGTTTTCAAGGATTTCCAACCGAGTACTAAGACACCATGTTTATGGCTAGTAGAAGCAGTTTCCAAACTAATAACCTTTTAAAACTAATTCCAGCTCCGGTCCCGAGGATATTAGTTTAGACATACAGATTAGATTTGACAGGTTGGAGAATTTATCGCACGTACTGAGAAATATTAAATTATTCGTGTAAAATATGGACCAACTGCTGGTGTCTCGACACTTGCACGATCCACTTTCACATTTTCAGCGTCGTTACTCATTTCTGAGTTGAAAATTCGTATCACGATCTCTCGTGACTGATAGACGGGGTCGTCCAAATATTACGTCATAGCGCAGAGATGATCTCCCAACCCCTTTCGCAACGGTCTGGTTTTCCCCCAAGGATACACAGGTGGTAATGAACCGCACTTGAACTTACTTGACCGGCTGTGTCACAGAGCTGGAATCTCATTGGCTGGTTGTCCACAGTCACCATCACTGAAAATAAAAATTCGAAGAAAAATTAATATAAAACGGGCATGAATGACATCTTCGTAGTCGTTCCCTGCTAACAAACGACGTTTTGTTTTTTTCTGGGAGCTGCAAATGCATAGCCAAATAACAATGGCAGCTTGACCCGAGAATGAATGCGAACGAGGTTTTTTTTGTTCCCAGTTGGCTTCGTCTCCCCCAATTTTTCTGTTTACAAATTGGTTTCAATGTAGGCATTTGTCGAGTCGTTAATTTTAGTGGCTTTTGTTTTTTGTTTGAGGGCAAACACACTTAATCCTTTCAAGGCCCTGCGATAGTCAATGAAAATAAAGGTGGCGGTGGTTGTGCCTAATCTTCATTCAACATGGCCGACCCTGTAATCGCCATTAGGAAATACAATGTACGTGTAAGCTTAGTTGGCTGAACTATTTGTAAATCCTGTCGAAATTCACTGCTAGACGGTCTATGCAAACTGAATATTGGGAATTGAAACTTAGTAGGAAATGCGATAGACTAAATATGGAGGTCGATGGGGTGGTGAGATCATAATGGATTTGGTCAGTGTCTGCCAATAATGCAATGGTCTGGTTACTAAGCAAAGCTTTTGAGAGATTTTTGTTGTTTTAGTGAATCAAACTACTTCAGCAATTCTTATTTGCTGGATACTTAAACTTCCGCAATGAAATATCGTGGTGACTACAAATCTGGAAAACTTGGAAACTTCAGGGAATTTTATATTCAACCTGATAAACTCAGGGAATCTTGAATTGAAACCTGGAATTTTTCACTATCAAAGTTGTATTTTGTATTGTGTTCGTTCATTTTCATTCTGAGAAATCAGCATAAAAATTGCTGCCTGATAATCAATTCTACCTGTACATATGCAATTGGTGCAGTTCTCTTAAATTTCAGCATTTATGATTGTTTTTTCTAATTTGCACTCCTAAAGTAATCTTTATACATTACGCCTATTGGTGATTTAGTTTAAAAAAATTAAATTGCCGTCAGTGTTGCCTTTGTTATTAATATTTGTGAAAATCTGTTTCGAGAGATTACACCTAAACTTCGTTACTTCTGGTCATTTGGTATTCAACTTTCGTCATTGGTGTTAATTTCTGTCAATTTTAATATTTCTAAACTTACCATAATTGTCTAAAACTGCATTGTTGGTAATCAATTCAATTCAACTCAGTACCCTGCAGACAGCAATATCTGTTGTATATAAAAAATCTCTCCGAAATTTGTCATGATTTTAAAAAAAATCTTAAAATCCATTACTTCAAATCCATTGTTTCTGGTAGTTTTAAAAAGTAATGGTCGTAAAATCCGTCTTTGGCATACGTTTGTTTGGCGAATTTGACCAAAAATCTATGAGTTGAGATCTGGTTTTTCAAAAAATTTCGCATATGGAGTTTCCTTATTATTTTTACTATATATTATTACTATATACAGGTTTTGAACCTGGAAAAATTAAAATATGATCCTGGAAAAGCTGAAAAACTAAGGGTATTTCATTTCCAGAAGATAGTAGTCGCCAAGATGTAGTCACCATACATGCTAGGTGCAAGTCCTTTACTCAGCATTTGAAGATCACGAGACATGATCTTTACTTCACGCAGATTTTACCAGCTTTAAAACTTGCGAAGTCAAGAACAATTGCTCTGATACTGCCAAGATTTTAACAAGCCAAGCTGTTTGAGCGAGTTTCCACTTTAGTTCATCGGTTATTTAGAGGACGAGGACGAGTCTTACAGTAGCTGTATTTGCAATTGGAGGACACACAAACGGCTGAAAATACACCATGGCGAGCATCTAAGTGGCAATTATTCTGGGCAAAACAAGCACTTTTAAGTAGAAAACTCAGCCAGAACTAATTCTGAACGTAGATGGCGCCACAGGCAATAACGCCAGAGCGCCATCTGTTGGCAAGCCATGCCGTCAGCTGGTGGATTTTTCTGACAAACTTGTGCATTAGTCTTAGTTTTGAACAATGGAGTTGTTTTTAATGTTTTGATTTACTGAACTATAGATTTATTTAGAGTAATATGGGAAAAATGTGACGGAAACGATACACTTTCGCTATTTCCTGGCTAAAAGGTCGATAGTACAACATTTGGTTGTCGTTTTCCTTTGGAATATCTTCAGATTTTAATTTCTTGGCACATGATACAATGACCGATTACGATTTGCTATGAGGGTGGCTCCTGGCTCGTAAAATTAGCTCCAATATACAGTATACCCTCAGTACCCTGCACAACATGTTTTAAGAAGAATGTTAGACTAGACTACTAAGTAGGTCACAACAGTTATGATGTCACTAGCCTATTATACTAAACAAAGATGTTGCATATGGGATAGAGAAACCGATTACGTCAAGTGTCTGGGCATCGTCTTATTGAACATTTCACAGTTGGGATTTTTGACACGTGTCAACACACGATGGCGACGCCATCTGCAGGCGCTTGCTTAGGTATACTCACTTCCGGTAGTTTTATTTCAAGAAGTTATCAGAAAACGATTGTCAAATGTTAAAATACACGAGCAATGTAATGGGGATTTGCTTTGAAAAATTCAGGAAATTTAACTAATCAATAATACATTACATCTTACATAGCTAGTTATTGGTTAACGCCAAATATTTGGAAGAAATTAATAGTGAAATTATTAATTTAAAAAGAAAAATTGATTCCTTGTGAATGTGTTCAATTCATATCAGGGTTCCCACTAAAATTCTCAAGTCGATTTATTTCCCTGACAGTCCCTGACATCTTTAGTCATTTTCGTGACATTTTACACGAATTTCTTTTTTAAACAAAAATGATGGATTTTATCTCAAATTTGTTTGAATGATGCTGACTGAATGAAATTAACTGGCTGATGCAAACTAACGCAATTTTACTGTAATTTTCACGAATTCCTTGATTTTCCGTGACTTCCTAGAGATTGGGAACCCTGTATAGGTAATAAGAAATAAATATAACATTCCTTAATTTTGCATACATCATATTTTTAAGTTTTCAGTGGCAGGGAAATTAGTGTTAAAACCTGGAAAAGTCAGGGAAGTTGAAAATGTCATCTCTGGGGAACCCTGAATTCGTTAAAGACACTTCTGGCGATTTTCCACTTAAGATTCCCAGCCCTGCATGGTAAATGTGACGATAAAACAAACTGGACCTGAATATTTTCAACTTGAGGCTGATATTAAAATTCAAAACCATCTCGCAAACAGGTGCACGCGTTCGCCGCATAATTTTTTGCCCCCTATCTCATTTTCTTCGTCCCCCATGTAAATATTTATTCATTAAAACTAATGTTTGGAAGGTCTGTAAGAAGTTATAGACTTTCTGCAGATAGCTGGTATCAGTTTCGTGCCGTTTTCAACTTTTAGATACAGAAACTGTCCTGCAACCAGTTTATTATTTTTATCGCAAAAGATGCCGACTCGATTGCATTGCCACATTATGTAATACGTGTATCATTCCGAAATATTTCTGATTACATGAAGAATTCTGGGGCAATCGCTCGTGTTACCAAAATCTGGATTTGGGGACTGTCCATAAATGCAGCTAAAACAAATACCTCTTTATGAAAGGTTCTTCATCCAAATCAAAAGAAATTTTCTTCACACACTTTGGTGAATTGGAGTGTGTTTGCTAAATCTGGATGGTAATTTCGCGAATATTTTTTCACTGGGATAATTTGACTCAGTGTCATTTGCACTTCCGGGTGTCATCAGCAATAAGTGGCCAATTACAGGGTGGTTGGCCGTCTGGAAAAGTCAGGGAAATTAATATAAGGTATGGAAATTTGATGTGTCACAATGATTTTGATTGGTATAAGTATCTCAGATAGGCATTGCATTATCATTAACATTTTCTAATATCTTTTGCATAATCCACTAAAATACATCTAAAATCCATTATTTCTGTTGATTTTTGTTTAAAAAAATTTCGTCTACGGCGTTCCTACGTGTAAATAAGAAATATAGTAGTTGGCTACTTATTTAGATTTTATAAGAATTATTTTTCATTAAAAAACCCCTGCAGTGTTGCCATCTTTATTAATAATTTTTTTTATAAACTTCGAAAGCAGAAAAAATTCCCAAAAATTCATGTTTGAGATGTAGTTGTTTTAACCACTAGTAATGTTCAAAAATTGTGCCTACGACATTCCCTTAATTATTAATATTATTTCTTTTAACAAAATTGCGATCTAAAAGCCATCATTTCGTAATCTAGACTTTCTAAAATTTCCGCCATATTGCATTTGAAATGGGACATTCATTTGCCATCTGAACTGGGTCTATTGCCAGCCCTATTTATATTAGCACTATTTAAAACGGCTTTCGATACATTAAAATCTTGAACAGAACATAAATACAGTGTGCGAACAAATTGATGACCCCAAGTTTAAAAATGTGGAAGGTGATATACAAGTTGTAAACACATGACTTGGCCCCTTCTGAGGTAAAATCGTGTCAAATCCGTAAAATGTGCTTGTTGTTTTAAATGGTCCGGAAATTTTCCAAAAAGCGTCTGGAAATGTCAGGGAAATTTACTTGAAGATTCGGCCAGTCACTCTAATAAATGCAGCGACAACAACGTCATGGAATGCTGCAAGAAATTTTCTTCACCACTTTGGGATGAATTGGAGCGTGTTTGTTGAAATCATGCTAAATCTCGCCAATTTTTTCAGTGAGAAAACATTTCATTTCCGGGTGTCTTCCGCACCAAGTGGCTAGTTAGCACATTTTAAGCAGTAGTTTATGGACGGCCCCTTGAGCTGCTGATTCAAGAGCCAATGAACCCTGGTATTCATAAACCGTAAACTGTAAAGACGTTATGGTTAGGCTTAATAAAATGCATGCCTAATGCATCTGGTCGTGGGTTTGAGCATGAGGAAGGAGGATAGGCAAAAAGCATAAAAAACAGTGGCATGAACTTTTGAAATTTAAAATATTTGCCGTAATAAATTGGGCTCGAGTTTTTATTCCCAAGCCGAGTTGCAAGAATGTTTTAATGGCGTGCTCGGCCATTACTATTATTATACGTTATTAGTGTATCCAGTTTGAACGTTTTACCTTCACAAGGCCACCTATTTTTTGTGCCCCCGTACATCTCCCACCATATTGGTGAAATTAGCAAGGCCAACCAGCCCACAAAAAAGTCGAAATCAAGATTGTGGATTTTTCTCCCCTCGGCGCAATTATATACTCGTTTTAAATATCCCTATAAAATGCAATACCCCCCGCAGGATAGGGCTGACTTATCGTGCCTACTTTGCTTAAACCTGTCCACTTGCATTTTTGCTGCGAAGTGCACCAAATGATACTGAATTTGATCGTTGTTTAAGCTCGCTTTTCAATTTAAAACTCCTTAGTATCAATCACATCTAAAATGTTAGCATTTCAAGAGACCCCATGACATACTAATTCCTGTGTACACGGCGATTATCACTGCTAAAATGACTTTGAACAAAAGTAACTGCATTTTTCTCATTTACTTTTGGTCAACGCCATTCTGGTAGTGACCAGGGTCAAGCTGTTTGATATTTAACTCACTTCCTGCAACAAACAACTTTTTCTTCGTGAAACATTGACTATTTTACCATGGGGCAAAATTAATCCGCGCACACTGTCACTTTTTTGATAAGACAATGAGTATTGACATGTTCGATAGCATAATTTGACAAGATAATGATCTAATGTCGTGCGGATTTTACCTACCTTAGGGAAATTGAATTGCTTTGGAAAAGTCAGGGGAATTCAACAAACCAATAATGCATTTTACACATACATGTGGTTAACACAAAAATCAAGAGATGCCAAGCTGATTCCTTAAGAAAATATGTTATATCTCCTGTTTATTTACCTGCATGTCAGTTCCTCAGAGATGACATTTTCGACTCATCTGACTTATCCATAACTTAATTCTCCAGGATTTAAACCAAATTTCCCTGATCACTCTTGCCATTGAAAATGTAAAGACTGTAAAGATTGCTACATATTTTTTGCCTATAATATCAACAGGAGATGGAACACAAAGTTTCACAAGAAAACAACAAATTTAGATTAGTTTCTTAATTTCTTTTACAGAATTGCTGGTCATCTCTTGATTTTTGTGATGACCAACAGCCGAACTTCCCTGAATTTCCCTGACTTTTTAAAAGTAAATCAATTTTCCCCTTCTGTATATTGTAAGCATTACGTATAGCATGCCTTACATTGGCATAGGCCTACATGTCATTTTTTCGCGTTTCAGTGGTCAGGGAAATTTGTTTTAAAATCTGGAAAAGACAGGGATGCTGGAAATCTCATCTTTATGTGGAGTAACCCTGTATATTGATTAAACTGAGGTGATCGTTTCGCGTACATGTACATCGTGACATGTTGCTTCAGATATGCAATGTTCGTTTCAAATGTCAAATTGAAAAAAAAATCGATAAATCACCAAAAGCCTATATCATCCTTTAAAATCAGTTTCATCACCATGACAATGGTATGATTCAGAATCAATGAATCATTTAATCAAAGTGCAGGCCGATAACGTTAATGGTTACAAGTTTTGCATCAGTTGTATATATTCGTATTTCTGGCATTATAGCATTTTTTTTGGAAAAAGAAAATCAAAAAACCAAAAGAAAGTAAGTTTATCTTTCTAAATGATTGGTATCATCCCACATGTTAATAACCCAATCTATTTTAAATTTCTATAGGCCCACATAGCACTCAAAGTAAAATTATTTCAGTTAAGCTTATTTTCAAAGTTTTTATAAGCTAAGCATAAGTTTGAATCGTTCTGGCAGATTTCCCCATATCCTCACTCGTTTCCCTGTAGGGATTTTTTAAGCTGATTTTGTTCACCAGATTTTTTTTGTCCAAACAAATTTTATTTACGAGGTACACGTGTAGCAGCAACCTCATTTGCACGCCCCAAACGTTAATTTATGTCGATTACGACGTGATTACATTATGAGTATACAACCAGCGCACTTTGGCTAATTATACACGCGAGGGTCATGTATAATTGGCGACCCGCAGACCTACATGCATTGGTGTTTGCGAAAAGCTTTCAAAAAGCTGATTTTTATGAAGAAATGGGGATAAATATTTTTGGCAACGTTGTGTATCCTACTGGGGAATGAGGGTTTCAATGCCGCAACCTATTAGTTTCACCTACTTTACCATTTATATACAGTTTTTTATTACATAAACATTATCGAAGACGTGACGTAGGCTTCTGTGCATGCGCGGTTTAACAGAATGTGGAAATCCAGGTGCACTCAGGAGGTTTTTTTTCGTCAAAAAATTCAAATGGTTTCGATGAATGATGGCTGCAGTTGAGCAAGATCTCAACTTCATTATAGTTAAAGGTTATCTAATCTTTCGTTCGTACTAAACTCGGTTATCTTATTCAAATATTACACATTGCCCATTGAAAATATCATAAAAAGGGGTAAGGACAAAGAGCCATGTTTCGATAATAAAGACCTTTGCCCTGGCTAGGACAGACAGTCTGACAGCCAGTGTTTTGGGAATCAAGATGGCGGCCAAGGGTAGCCAGCCTCCTTGGCCGCCATTTTGGATTTTGGCTCGTATTGACACATTGAAAATGATGGATGGAATTTCACTTTTGCACCCTCCCCCGCCATTTTATACATATTATAAACACTAAACCCACTGCCAGTTTGTTTTGATGTTGACTGTGAATATCCAAAGATGAAACGCTGACGTTCAGCTTTTAATTCAATAAGGTTTTTTCCACAGTGAAATTTTCAATAACATGTTTATGCACTCACTCACTCCTAGTCAGCAGTAGGCCCTACGAGAGTAACTATTTTGTTTATCGAAAATATTATCCAAAATAATTACACCCCCTCCGACTCATGGCATTTCTTTGCTGACAATAGGGTACCGGTGGTCCGGTATCAAGTTGAAATTGAATAGAACGAGAATTGACCAACGTTTCCTATAAATTATTTTGTTTGAAGTATTTAAATGGTCTGCATGTACATGTACATTAGCTATATTACAATACGAGTATTTGCTACATTGCTAATTCTAGAAGAATTTTAGAGAAAAATGATGTATTTTTAACAGCATGGGAGCATATTGTCGATGCCAAATAATGTATCGTGCAGGGTCTCCCCTGACCTGGGAAAATGGCTTTACTTTGAAAATGTCAGGGAAATTCCACAAATCAATACAGTAATTCAGTTTACATGGCTTAGAGAATTGGTTACTTGGTTATAGAAAAAAAACATGAGATGACAAGCAATTCTATGGAAGAAATTAATAATTTGCTGTTTCTTTATGAAAATTTGATTTGTCTAGTTTCAGGGTGTCTACGGGATTTGCTATTGCAAATTCCATGACTTTTCAATGACTTTTAGAATATGGGTTCGTTCTAGTCAGAAACATCCTCCACCACAGGGAAGACAATCATTGACCAAAACAACGCCGTAGGCGAATTTTTTTTACAAAACTGGATGACAAATGATGGATTTTAATCCAAATTTTTATTTTGTGTATCAATCAAAGGCAAAAATTCCATGACCCTGAGGGAAATTCCATGACTTCCATACCCGGTAGACACCCTGAGTTTATGTAAAATTAGCAATAAATTTAGCATTCCTTGCATTGATATATGCCATATTTTTTCCTTTTTAGTGGTCAGGTTGACCACTTAGTTAACGCGAAAATCAATTGGTATTACAAATTCCTTGAATTTTCAATGACTGCAGAAATATGTCAATATCCGTTTAAATATAGGGATAGTGATAGCATGATCAT
>JAQGAF010004135.1:0-15225 GCA_034687865.1 Kryphioiulus occultus
TTTTCCCATACAACTCTTTTCCTAAATAAAAGCTACTCATGTGATGTTGTTGGATAGCTAGAACTGGTCAATAGCAATCGATTTATGTGACCTTTAGCCAGGTTTTAGTTAAGTAAGTTTTTCTAGCGCATTTTGAATGTCTTGGATTTTTCTATTTTTCTATTTTGCTTTATTTTTCTCAATTTTTCCCATACAACACTTTTCCTTTATAAAAGCTACTCATGTGATGTTATTGGATAGCTAGAACTGGTCAATAGCAATCCATTGATATGACGTTTAGCCATGCTTTAGTTCAGTAAGTTTTTTTAGCGAATTTTGAATGTCTTGGATTTTTCGACTTTTCGATTTTTCGATTTTGCTTTATTTTTCGCAATTTTTCCCATACAACTTTTTCCTAAATAAAAGCTACTCATGTGATATTGTTGGATAGCTATAACTGGTCAATAGCAATCGATTTATGTAACTTTTAGCCAGGTTTTAGTTCAGTAAGTTTTTCTAGCGAATTTTGAATGTCTTGTAATTTTCGACTTTTCGATTTTTCGATTTTGCTTTATTTTTCTCAATTTTTCCCATACAACTCTTTTCCTAAATAAAAGCTACTCATGTGATGTTGTTGGATAGCTAGAACTGGTCAATAGCAAACGATTTATGTGACGTTTAGCCAGGTTTTAGTTCAGTAAGATTTTCTAGCGAATTTTGAATGTCTTGGATTTTTCGACTTTTCGATTTTTCGATTTTGCTTTATTTTTCTCAATTTTTCCCACACAACTCTTTTCCTAAATAAAAGTTACTCATGTGATGTTGTTGGATAGCTAGAACTGGTCAATAGCAATCGATTTATGTGACTTTTAGCCAGGTTTTAGTTCAGTAAGTTTTTTTAGCGAATTTTGAATGTCTTGAATGTTATACTAGTAAAGCACAGCTTTTAACAATGTATTGTACGAGTGTACATGACGTTATGTAACAAGTTGTACAACTGAGTTAACGACTAATTAGCTATAATACAATGTATCATCATATAGCGAAAACCCAGCTTTACATGTATTATTAGTGACAAGGACTTAATTTTGGAAAAAAGTTGAACTGATAGCTTTTTATTTTATGTGGTTGGTTCACCGGCTACATGTAGTATAGATTTCACGAGAATTCGCTTTCTGCTGACTGACATGAAACGGTAGTTATTTCCCATAGAGTATTTCAAATACTTCGACGCCCTAGGAAAACTTTGGTCGCACCGCACGTTCTACGGAATGCCAAACCGCCCAAATAACACTTTAAAATTTCACAGATGCGTAAAAATCGATTTTTTTCGGAGCTGGAAAACTTGCAAGTTGGCTCGCGGAAAAAAAAATACAATATGAACGTATACATGTATATTCGTGACACGTGCTTTAATGTGATTTCGCCTGGGGGTCAAATATTCAAATTTTACACCTCTGCAGACGTATTTTTTGTTGATAAAGGGAGCGCTGAATGCGAGTCAAATTTGACCAAAAAGTCGAGTGATCCATAAGGAAATCGCTCTGGCTGTTGGCTAGAGCCGAAAACCAATAATAAAAAAGGGAGATAAGGTTTACGGGACGTTCGAGATTTACCCAGGGTAAGCAAAGTGAAAATTTCATGAAAATTTCACGGTGGGGGACGTTCGAACGTTCGCTGGAGCCTGGATCAATGCTTTTATTGAAAAAAAATGAAAAAAAGAGGACAAAATGCCAAACTTACCACTGGCTGGAGTTTCTTGGTCTCTCTAAAAAACGGATCAATGACTTGCCAAGTGGTCATAATGGCGATGTCCAAGCTGAGCAGGACTCCGACCACAGCGAACAGCTGATAGTCAGTTATTGCCTAGACATACAGGAAATAGAAAATGGATTTCTCATCATCCGCTTAATAAAATCTCAAATATGATTAATCAAATCACGACGATTTCACGACGAAATGCTCATCGTTCATTTTAAAGTACCCTCGTGGCCCGTTCATATATTTCTCTCGAGTCGAGCCTAAAGTCAATATTCACATTGCTAAAATGTTTGAAGATTTTTTGCCTTATAAGATTTCTCTTCAAGATTTGTTTTGTCTACAATACATACTGCACATGCATGTACGTGAAAGTAGTCTGACTGAATGATTCATTATCCATGACTTGACGATAATGGGAGATAAAGAATGGCAACTTTTATGAAAAAAGAAGCAGATTAAAGTCGAGATTGAATTGCTTTTTAATTTATCCCTACGATAAACTTAAAGTTTGATTTTGAAATTAGTTGGCAATGAAATCATGGTGGCAAGCAAATTCCAAGTTTTGAAATTTAGGACTGTTTAGGACTTTTGGAGAAAAATTAAGCATAATTTTAAGATTTTATTCAAACTTAAAAATTTTTAGACTGCAATATGCCTACCTTTACTCATCATTATATGTCACAAAACAATATTAAAAAAACAAAAGTGGGATAGAACTGCACCTGTACCAAGCTAAAGGCTGTCAACATTTGGCACAGGAAGTCTGACAACATAATGTAGAGGGAGTTTTAGAAATTTTTGATTATTTAGGACATTTAGGACTTTATTTTTTAGCACTTTTGTAGGACTTGTTTGTCCCCTGGATATATTAGTTGGAAATGCAACATAATAATTAGAAACTCGAGCGAATAGTTTTGTCAATAATTCGGACATCGTTCGGCTCAAGTAGTTACCCTAGACATCATCGTCTGAAGAGTTCATTAAACATTTTTCGACCAATATTGCAGCTCCATATATCCCAAGTATCCAAGTAGTTTCGATTCATCAAAACCGCGATCAAGTTTGAGAAAATCAACTTTATGTACCCTTACCAAAACGTCAAGTAAGGTGAAAACCACAAATGTTTTTTTTTTTCAAAATATTAAGGAAAAGACCGACCGTTCTTGAAGGACCCACTCGAATCATAGGAATAACAACTGACCTTTTTGTTTAATTTGATGTTCGTGAAAATGGTATGCACCCGCCACGTTTTGCTGAACATGGAGCCAAAGGCCAGAGTGAATCCTGACATGAGTACCCAAGACCGAACCTAGAGGTTAAACAGTGTGCTTTTAGGAAATTGGCATCAATGGAGTCAAACAAGGAGAAATAGTGGATACGAGTGACCAATCAGAACTGACCGTGCAAACATACGGCAGTGACTCAGGACTGGTCAGATCACTGTCTAGCCCCAGCAAGATGACGCTGGTGTAAGTCAGCACGCACCCGATGATAATGAGATTATTTAGATATGGACTTGACATTTTGATGAACCTATAGAATTTCAATAAAAAACATGACCTTAAATTTTTTTTCTTTATCAAAACTATATCCTAAAACAAGCTAGAAACATCCTAATGAATCACCTTTGGTGCCTGTATCTCACGTTGATAGTTAAGAAAATGATGGCTAAAACAATTCCTAGTGAGGCCACTGCAGCCAAAGCCGAATAAATTGTGATGGACACTCTGGTGTGCTCGTGAACGTAAAGGACCCTGGCGACTGGTGGACCCGTACCTTAAACAAAATGAAAATTCAATAAAAACGAGCAAATCCCTTCAACAGAGTATACGTTTAAAGTAACAAATATTAAACGATTAAACAAAACGTTTTTTGGAGACAGGATGAAGTTTGAGGGCATTAGTAAAATTAGTCAAGTTCTGGTAAAAAACGTAGAAAAGGTTGAGGACATATTGAAAAACGTTTGGAAGAACAAAGCAATGTTGGAAATGTTGAAAAATTGGAGAAAAGTCCAGTACTTAGATTAAAAGAGGGACAACATAGTTATACCGTAATGTCATATGCTAAACATTTCAATAGAAATAAACAGGGCCATAGCAGCGATACGTTTTCAGAAATCACCTTAGCAACAACTATTCAATATGACAACTTTGGGTTAACAATTTGGAGCAAATGATCAAATATGTCTCAGGCGCCCTACAATACGACGCTTCGTCGTCTTTTCACCAAACTTTGTGCGGGCCCAATCGATATTTACGGTAAACATCCATGCTGATTAAACAGTCCTAGACATGTATGAACCGCCTATTATACGGGCCTAAATTCATCGCTACTAAAGCGGGATTGGTGGCCATTTTGTTGTATCCCATTCATCCATCTCCAACATTTACACATTGAGCGCAAACACGCATTTTCCCCTTTCATAGCGTGGAAAGATATATCGACGCCACGGGTTAGAAAGGAAAAGGACAAATCCAAAAGTGCAAAATCGATACCCGATTTATCGAAATTGCTTACTTTCAGATTCGAATTGCATTAGTTTAACGGCGGAGAGAAACGAAATGGGATTTCGCGGTAAAAGAACAAGGATTGAAATTGAGTTGTCTTCCCAAATTGAGAAGTTTTGCACAAATAGGCGACTCTAGCTAGGGTAGGGACATCAAACTAAGTTAAAATGCAAGCAACTTTGGAAATTTCTCTATACAAAACTTTGCAACTCCTTGGCCTTTAAGCATGTTTTTGAATATTTAATTTAAACCATGACATTGGGATTTTATCGCAAAGTTTACGAATTAAAATGAATTTTCAACTTTAATGAAGCTACATGTTCATAAAACGTTTTAATTCGACTGAATTCATAACTGCGAGAGATCTATACGGTAATTACAGCGAGGGAAACTTTCATAAAACTAACATATGTGGAAATTAAAGCATCTCTATAGTTATTTGGGGAAAGTCTATCAAGTGATTGGTGGTATTGATCAGGCTTTGAGCATTCTCAGTCATTTTTATTCAAAACATGCGACGTTTTACTCATAACATAGCATCTTCAGGCAGTAAAAACTAAATTCATAAAACAAGATTCAACTACTTGCTACGTAATAAAATGTTACCCATCATATTAGTCAAATGCTTCAATGCACAGTCCAGTGTATATGTAGGCCTAGTTGAATTTCTTAAATTTAATTTTTAGTGCCTGTGGAAGCTCTAAGTCACTACAAGGTGTCGATAAATGATTGGAGAAGTTGAAGAGTTTTCTATGTATAAAATTTCTATCAGTACCAAATTCATCATCATTAAATTAAACGTTCCTCGGAAACAGCGTAGTTAATTGTAATAGTCTGCTAATTGGACAATTCAAGGCTTTTCAGCAGAATTTAATGGTTTTAATTATCCGTGAACTCTATTACCTCATTCTTAAAGAGGAAGAGCAGAGAAATCTTAATTGCACTAAACCAGAACTGAGATATCTGGTCTGGGTAATTTTAAATATATCGACATTTCCCAGTCGCCACTTGTATACATTCGAGTTTGCCAAAGCGTACAGTGCGGTATACATAATGGTTTAATAATATAGAGCGATGCATAAGTGCCAAAGTTAAAGTGTAGTACAAATAGGATTTCATCATCGATTCTGTAGAATCTGTCAAAACCTTGCTCTGGCGACTGTAAAACGTCAACTTCATAAGGAAGGGACCTAAATTCGAGCTAGTGAACACTAAAATGTAATTATTAAATTACCAAACCTCTCCAAACGATGAGGCTCTCGTCCAGATCCAAGACTTTGGCCGTCCCGTCATACACGCCAACCCTTACCAACTTATTTTCTATGACAAAAAAGACACGTTAAACAATAAGCTACATTATAATATTTGCCTTAATTTCAATGTCAAAAAAACAATGCTTACTATTAAACTGTTTGACGACGATGTATCCGCTTCTGTCATTGTCCACGAATTTCACCGGTCCCTGAGCAAAAACAAAAATTCCCCGAAGAAATTTCCTGCATTTTCTGATGTAAACTTTCCGAAATTCGTATTACAGAGAAAATAAAAACTGTTCTCACTGTCACCCCTTCGAAATCCGTTGCTTGCAGTGCCTCCCAGAAGATGTTACCCCAGCCCTTGTTTCTATACTGGAAATCCCGCAGGGAGCGCTTCAATCGGTCCCCATGACCGTCCATGTGAAGGCGTTGGGACACGTTTTGGATGGCCAGGGCCATGGTCCACATCCCATCATAGGCGTACCCATGGAAGCGACTGTACTCCCCCTTGCGCCAAGTGTCATAATCGGCCAAATATTCGGTTGCTGTCTGCATTGAAAACATGCTGATGTAATTCACAATTGACTTGGTAAAACCATTCATAACGTGGTATTATTAGTATTCAATAACACCCAATATTGTCACTCATACCAAGTTAAATGAAAGGTTGTAACAGACAAACGTACGTTTCGAATAAACTTTTTCTGATCGATTTCGAGCTTGCAAATCACGCGCTTTCGAATGTATTTTTACCAGGCAAGCGTACATTTCGTACATACATGAAGAAAATTACATGTACATTAATCCACACAATTTTAATACGAGAAACCATTCCGCGAATTGAACCTGTCTACTAAATTTCCTCGGTTAAGGATTTAGAGAAGTATTATTACAAATGATTTACAAAAACTTTGACAAACTCCAAATGTGTTGACTTAAATACAAGATTGTAAAAAGTGGGTATTTCGATCTTGATATGGAGTCTGCCTGCTGATCCATACTTTCTCAAAAAGCCTTACATAAACAATCATTTCCTCGAGTATGCGCAAGTTTCACTAAAAGCTTGTTTATATACATATTTCCTATTCTTCTGTTTATTATTCATGCCATGCTTTTATTGGGTTTTTACCTCCGATCATATTTTTTTAAAACTACTCGGTACATTTCCATGTGCATAGAATGGAGAAATGAGTGGCACTTTATTCAGCATTTATACTTCTGCTTCTTCAATGGCGGTATGAATTGAAAAAAACGGTACTGCTCTCCAAAAAGCAAAAAAGCCCACAAAGTGTCTCGTAACGCTGAAAGTTATTCCAACAATAACGTTGAATTTGGAGCGTTCTCGTTTAGAAAATGAAGTTTTGTTGACTTTCGATTTTTCCATCAACAAATAAGTTATGCTATCCAATTTACGCCACCATGGATTTATCCCCTGGATGGACAGCATGTTAAATGTCGATAATATCTAATAGTCTGGCTGTGGACACGTAAGGTTGACGGGAGGTATAGAAGGAAGACAAAGTAAAAAAGAAGGCGGAAACCATATTTACCAGGCCGGAAATGGTCCGAACATTATTAGTTCTGAGAGGAAGTAGATCCGTTACCAGGCAACCGTCCAAAGCCTCCGATATTTCTTCCATGGTGCAAGACACAGCAGGGTCCTTATTCATCCACCATCCTTCTCTGTACATTCCCACAATGATCCACTGGTATTTGCGTCCATGCATTCCCAAGCGATAAACCTAAGGAGTAAGCAGACTTGGGTTACAGAAATCTATACCTGAACTATGTCCCGAAGAAACCAGTAAACCCATGCACGTTGGGAAAGATAGAAAGAAAAAGTTATACAACTTGTTTGAAAATATAGAAAGAAAAAGTCATCTTCTAATATAAATTCCATGGAACGTTATTTTAATCTCTGAACAATACCAATAACACTATACAACTGGGTTTACACTATACAGTGAAACTTCGATTATCCGGCACTCATTTAACCGTCAGCCACTGTGAACTCATAAGAAAGCCACAAAAAACTATTTTTAAAAGGAAAACAAAGTATTTTCACACAAAACTAAAATTTTATGGCGTGCACTCGTTCAGAGCAGTTCCCACAATTGTCATAGCATTCAGAAAGTTTTAAGACAACAGAAACCGACAACTCTTTTATTTTAAATAAATACAGGTGTGTACATGCATATCATCCGTGGTTCCGACACCTGGCCAGAAACGTGCTATATTGCAAAGTTATACAACTTTCATGGTGTTATGTAACATTTGTTCTTGCTGTGTCGGCAAAGATCAATGGGCATTATAAGTGCGAGTATATACTTTATAACATACTGTACATGTAACACTAATATTAAAAATTAGCTTCGAACTTTGTTGTTCAATTTTGCTGAAAGTAATTTTATCTAACAAAGTTATTCAACTTGTTTGAAAATGAGCAGAATTTTTAAAAAAAAATATATATATCAGTATTGTTGACCCACGTAATTAAGTGGATGTTTTATAATGAGTTTACGAGTGTAGACTCACTAAAACCTGTTATGCAACACAGTTTCAAAACTCCAATTGACATTTTTGAACAAAATTTGATCTTTCCCGACACATGATGGAGATAACATAAAACCTGAAAATATCATGAGAAACACGTTACATAACATCGTGTTATGTAATAAGTTTGCTTCTCATTTTGAAACTAATTGTGTAAGTTTGCGAAATAACGTTTTGTATATACAGTAGTAAGCCTTGCTTTTTGCAATGCACAGTATATGACGTTACATAGCAAGTTGTACAACAGAGTTCAAAACTAATTTGGTATATTACAATGTTTTGTATTATAGTGTAAGCAAAAAAAGATGAGAGATTCACTCACCTCACAGAAGATTCTCAGGGCCCACGTCTCGTCGAAATTTCCCAAAATAATGCGGACATCCTTTTCCTAAACGATAAACACGAAGCAGAATTGCACCATTGTTCGGTCAATGAGCAATTGGTGATGTGACGATTAACGATAACGATCCCATAAATCTGATTTCAGCAAAGACGCATTAACGTTTAACAGATCGTTAGCTTCTCGGGACACTCTTAATTGTAGCTTGCAGTGTGCCAAAACTGTTTGACAATAAATTAGAACTTTCCTCACAAAAATATGCTACCCGATAGGTAAGACAACAGTAAACTGTCATGGTCTTCAAACTTGGTCTTCAGACAGAGCACTTTTTCAGCAGTTGAGCAAAACCCTATTAATCACTGTTCAACTATAGTTGCAATAATGCCAATTATAGTCTAATGATCCATTATCGTTAGTCAACAGCTTATTAATCAAAGCCTAAATGAAAAATGCATCAGCCATCATCAGCGTTTGAAAATAGCAACGTTTGGCCCACTGTCCGGTATATAATTGATGAATGTGAATATAAATTAGATTAGGGATTTCATTTCGTTTCCAGCTAATTAAGCAAATAATGGAGAATATGACGTAATACTAGTGAGAGGTCAACTCTTTTATCGTTTTCGTTAAAAGTGAAAAAATGCGAACTCCCTTAAGTCCACCAACTGGCAATCTGAACGCTCAGTTTGAATGAAATCTAAATGAATTATTCAAATCTGTGGGCATTAATTTCGTCGGATCATTAATTATCTGCTCTGCGTGCTAGCAGTGATTGTCAAATTTCAGGATGAAAGCCACCGCGTCAATTTGTATCCTAAGGCTAAATGATCTGTCCATCTACTGCTGCATATTCTCACAACACTTGCTTTTGATAGAAGTTAGATTTCAAGCATTCAAACTTTTATCTACAGTGTATATCCTAACATTAATCAAATGGAGTTTGTGATTGACATCCTAATACAGGGTTCCCACAGCTTTAGTAACATACTGTAATATCCTCCGATTTTCCCCAAATTTCTTAGGTTAACAATATTACTTTCCCCTGACCAGGACGGTAATTAATGTATTTGTATATTAAGGAATTCACAGAACATCAGAGTATTGACGCGCTTTTCAATTTGAATTTTCAATTAGCAGTAATGAGATGCTTAGAATTTATTTTAATTCGGTAAATTTCGTTTCTTGTCATAATGAAGCCAAATAGAAGGAACAAATCTGCCATATATTGCATGGGGTTTTCCGTCATTGTGCAAAGGGCAACTTCACCTAAAATACATGACACACGCAATAATCCACAAATACCTTACAATACCTTATGGATAGCAATTATAATGAAATTTAGGAAATCCTCTAACTTTTGAAATTCTTTAAAAATTTTCATTGACTTCCCCAGGTTTCCCAGTACGCTCAAATCCCCTGAATTTCCCAAGATTCCCAGGTTCTGTGGGAACCCTGTAATAGTCGTAGAAACAGTCACATTTACATGTAAATGAAATAAAAACTGCACTGATATCACGTGCGGAATAAGGCCGTCGAAATCATCAAATTCTCACATCTTTTGCGGAATCCAAGTTTACCTTTATAAATCTGCTATGACATGATTCCCGTTAGTATTACACGCACTATCACCAATTAAATTCTAATATCGTATTATTAATTCGTGCCTTAGGTCAAACACATTCTCAGCCTGGAACAAGGTCTAGCTCGTTCTTTTTTATGCAAAACTAGAGCAATTAAAATATTTCCCTATTAAGTAAGATCCCTACCAACAACTCACTTTAAGCTTCAAGAGAGCTGGCTGAACTTCGTCGGCAACACTTTGAGATTCAGAAATGATGATTTTCTCCAACTCCAGCTGAGTCAATAATTTATTATGCGCCTAAAACAAACAAAAGAGCCCTTAAGGGTTTGCTTCGCTAGCACAGCACTGGCAAACAAAGATGGCTCGAGGTGGTATGAAAAATTAACGAATATCAGCAAAGACTAATTGGACTCAACAGGATATGTTAAGAAGGAAGTCTTAGGGGACGGAGACTACTTATGGTGGCGTAAATTTAACTAATTAGCGACGAAGAGCACATAACGAAAAACAAAGAATCAACGAATCTTTCTAATCTTTCGACGTTGAAACAGCGTGTCAGTCTTTTGGGAATAAAAACAAAACGTTATGATTAGATAAAATCAAGCACGCAAAGGATTTTGCAAAAGAATATGGCTATGAAATGAGGCATAATGTCACACAGTATATCGGAATAAGATTTGAGTTATATTACTTATTTCATTTTGGGCGAACCTCTTCGACTCAATTAAAATTTTCTTTAATTTTGTAAATTGTTTATCAGAAGTTTTTGGTGCACACTGTACAAACTGGGCGATATAAATTCCTAAACATGTTGATTTGTTACAAACACCCAAGATATAAATTAAATACAAAAATGAATAATTAAAAATAAACTTCCTCGACTAAATTAAAATTTTCTTTAATTTTGTAACTGATTTTCAGACGTTTTTGCTGCACATTGTACAAACATTCCGATATAAATTCCTAAACACTTTGATTTGTCTCAACATCTAAGATGTAAAATAAATATCAAAATGAATAATTAAAAATAAACTTTTTCGACTCAATTGAAATTTTCTTTAGTTTTAAAGACTGAATTTCAGAACGATTTTGGTGCATATTGGACAAACACTTCGATATAAATTCCAAAGCAATTGAATTTACCTCAAGCTCTCAAGATGTAAAATACATATAAAATGGTTGAATTAAAATATATTTTTTATAAGAAGTGCTATAGTTGAATTCTCGTTATAACGTTGATACTCAATGATAGCAAAAATAAACACTCTGTATTTATAGTTGTTATTAAATCATGCATCAAGCTTGAATTAAGCTTACAAATGCATCATATCACTACGATTTATTAGGTAAGGGAGACACGAATTTCTGTTTTGGTCCAATTAACGTTGGGATGTTTGCAATCGCGATACATTTCAATATTTGCAAACAAAAAAGATGACCGATTAAAATTATCTAGATTTGCTTTGAAAAACCCCAGTCAGAAATTACACGTTATCTTGACAGTATTAGTCCCCAAAGAGTTGTCGCGTGGCTTTTAAACGCCACCCTTTGACATTTTCAATTTTTATGTTTCTCGTAATGTCCCGTCCAAAACCCTTCGTTTAGCTTTAGGTAATAAACTGTGTCCATTTTAAAAATAGAAGATACGTCCGTAAATAACGAGCCCAACTTACCAGAGCGTAGCGAGGATCTTTCTGATAAAGCGTGCCCACCAACGTCCAATTAAATCTTTTGAGCAACTCGATTCTGGTTGGATTAAATCCGGTTTCGCTGGGAACCATCCGAAATAAATTGGGATATTTGTCACTCGTGAACATGGGATGGGTGTCGGCATAGGATAACTGAAACGAGGTAAAAACGGCAAATAAAGCATTTATTCAGGTCATTATTCAGTCAGTTAAGAAGGTAGTTTTGAAACAATACTAATAGAAGCCAATAGTTCGATTTCATTCCAAAATTCATTTTCTATTTAATCACCGATTTATAGCTGTCGGCAAAGGATAACAGGCATTAAGGGATTCATAACAGGGTTCTTCCAGATATGAAATTTAAAACTTCCCTGACTTTTCCAGGTTTTAAAATAAATTTGCCTGACCACCCTGATCACTGAAAATGTGAAACTATGACATACAGTACATGTATGCCAATGTGAGGAATGGTGCATTTATTGTTTATTATATCAGAACAGGACATAGAACACAAATATGTAAATGGAAGCAGCAAGCGTGGATACATGTAAGTAATTTTGTGAAATTGGTGGTTATGCCTTGATTTTTGGGTTAACTAATAACTAGCTACAGAATGTAAAACGTATTATTAATTTTGATGGATGTCTCTGATTTTTGCAAAGTAAATCCATTTTTTCTGACTTTTCTGAATTTTCCAGGTTTTCCTGGTCTGGGTGAACCCTGCATAAAATATAGCAAATATCAGATGAACTAAAGAATATTCGTGAACTTTTATATTCTCTTAGTTCAAATACTTATTTGTATTTTTTTCTGTCACAAAAACAACCCAGAAAATTAGGGTGAAAATGTCTCACGCATGCCTTAATATTCAAAAATCCGAGAGAGTATCTTCCAGACAAAAGATTGCTACGTGACGAAAAATCGGCAAAGTGCACCAGTTCATCTTACATCGTGCGTAAAGAAGATCAGAACCCATCTTTCTTAAGATGTTTTCATTCCTCGTGTACTGTACATGCAGTTAGCAGAAACAGAAATTTGATAAGCAAATTCGAATTAAATAAAACAGACATATTGAATCTAAGCACCGAAGCTCTCAGGGGGGAACAACCAGCAGTATTTATCAAGTTACACTGGTACAACCTAAATGAAAATTGGCAATGCAAATTATAAGGCGTTGCCTCGTCTTTTGCTGAGCACGAAATCGAATGAGAGACTATATAAACTGTCGCATTTGAATAAAAACGCCAGCGAAATGAAACCCCCCAAATCCAATATTTCCTCTTTGGGTCTAATGCCTTCGTATGTTCGAAAGGTGCCCAAACCGAAGCAAACCTGATTAAAAAAAAAACAGACTCGTGAATCCTAGCAACTTGCTGCGAGCCAAATGCGTTGAGACAAAACACGAAATTAAATTGGATATTGCAGTGGAAAGTATTTTAACGTCAGTAATTCCTCCTGCATGGTTCTATTTGAAGACATTCCTGCCTTATATGAGGAAAGATACGACAGAAAAGTGAAACTATCTATTCGCCATCATGTATGCTGCTCATCTATTCACGTTAGATTCAAATCAATAGACGACAGCAGCAGCACGTCATTTGCCCTAAGTCCTGCTGCTGTTTTTCCTTTTCAATATTTCAGTTAATGTTCAGCTGACAAATACAAGAGGACCAACCGTGCTCTGACGCGAATACAAAACTGTGCACACGTTTTATATGGTGATAAAACTACCCGAAGGAAGGGGGAGACAACGTGCATTATAGCAGAATCAACGGTATTAAACTGTTCTGAAAAACAGCCCAATGGGATGTCTATTTTATTGCCTGAATATATAGAGTATTTCTTATTATTTTTTTCATTATTCACAATATTCATTAATAGACATACAATGATTATGACTAAATGAAATATCTAGCTACTGTTCTTGATCACAAAGGGTTCCTCAAGAGATGAAACTTTCAGCTTCCCTGACTTTTCCCTGGCTTCTTCAGGCTTTGTAATACATTTCCCTAACCACCCTGCACTGAAAATGCAAACAAAAGACATACAGTGTATGCCAATGTAAACTGTAAATAGGACACCATTTTTATAGGGAAACAAACCATTTAGAAAAGTATTTTTATGAAATCGGCAATTTTATTCCAATTATCGTCCCTTGATTCTTGTGTTAATTAATAAATAGCTACGCAAAATGTAATACTAATTTGCTGAATTTCACAGACTTTTTCAAAGTAAATCCATTTTCCCTGACTTCCCCAGGTTTTCCAGGTCTGGGGGAACCCTATCACATTAAACGACTAATTAGGTAGTTGCAGCTCACCTCAAAATAACAAAAGATAAAATACATAACATAAATTAACATTTTCAAATGAAATATGATGCGTAGGTCGATACAATAAAAAATGGAATACGGAAAATAGAAATGTTTCTCGGTGAATAAGCTTGAACGACCATGACTACAGGTGTTTTATACAGTATGTGTTTTTTTCGATAAATGGTCAAATTTTATGTCAATTAATACTTCGTGTGCAATAATGAAAATTCCATATGTAATCTCACAATATTAAACGGTATCAAAGCGATGTGCCCCTGATAGGTAGGCAAACCATACGTTTACGAAAGCTAGACTGATTGCCATTATATGAGAAAATTTCTCGATCACGTTTCCAACTATTTGTAAACGCAATACGCATGTACATGTACGTGTATAGGAAAACATTTCTTAATGTCCAGGGCATTGCTTGTACTCATCTAAGTTACAACAAATGCGCTTGCCCAGACTCGTGGCTCAGAGCAATTGCTTTCATTTCCACCAATTCTAATTTTCTGCTAATGTATCAGTTGCTAAACTCAATCTGGCAAGTGACTGCCATGGAAACGGGCATTCGTCTCCCCTAATAACACTCTCACGGCGTGCGAAAAAACTTCACCGATTTCTTATTAAAAATTGAAAGCATCCAGAACATGACGTCAAACGTATTGCGAGTCTAACTTAAGGTGATGGATGGCGAGCCAGATCTCTTCAATCATGCCACATAACGTGCTGTTTCTTTCTTTTTCCTCCATTTTACCTTACATCTCATATATCATCCATTTCTGTTACATGCCATCCATTTTTTCCTCTCGCTTCCGTAATTCACAAAGACATCGTGCTAGACGTTAATTTGCAACAATAATGTACTCCGCCTATATTCCCCGCCCTATTTCAGAATTTAAATACAATGTTATAGGTTGGGAATATGGATAGCATATATAAATGGTAATGAAGGGTTTCCTCAGAGATGAAATTTTCAACCTTCCTGACTTTTCCAGGTTTTGAAATAAATTTCCCTGATTACCCTGACCACTGAAAATGCAAAAATATGACATATGCAATGTATGGAATACGATACCGGTATTTAATGCATGTTATATCTGAACAAGAGATGGAAGATAAATTTCAAGGCATTTTTATTACTATTTCCACGAAATTGATTGTCATCCCTTGATTGTTTTGATTTAATTTGTTGAGTTTTCCTCACTTTTTCCAAGTGACTTTTCCAGGTTTTCCAGGCCTGGG
>JAQGAF010004136.1:0-15220 GCA_034687865.1 Kryphioiulus occultus
CTTATTTGTAATAAATTGCAATTTTTTTATTTATTTCTAGCCAGCACAATATCGAGAAGCAATTAATTTACAATTAAGATGGCATCTTAGCATGAGATGCCTTGCTAAATAAGATGCCATCTTAAGCATCTTATTTGGGAAGTTGGCAACCAAGAAGTTGCCATCTCTCCAACTTATAAGTGGGACAAGGGGGAAGATGCATTAAACATCTTCTAAGAAGATGGGGTTTCTTTAGAGTGTACAATTAGCTCAGTTAGCCTCATTGCAGCTATGATGGTCCAAGTGCATATTGTGTAGCTTCAGACAGCAATTTATCTGCAGACAATCAATTGGTTATGTACGCAGTGGACTGCGGATTTAAAAAAAAATAGGCAGATGAGCAACAATTTTACCAGAAACTGAATGAATTAAAGGTTGTTTGAAATTGTTTCGTTCACGCAGGAATATAATCATGGCGTGTTCCATTAAATTGAACGTTGTCTCTGGTTCCGTGACCAAGCGTCCACATGCATTTATTTGCTCTTTTTTGCCAAGCGTATTTCTTTCCTTGACAGTTTAAAACTGACAGTGTAATTTATAACAGCGGAAAATGGATACATTATTCAGTCCAGAAAACAACCCTAACTTCCGTACTGAAGCGCAAACGTATACTATAGTTGTTCATGCAATGCACATCATTTGTTGCGTCCAATAGGGACATGCATTACAGGGCTCCTAGGCGGTTTTCAAAAAATAAGTGTTACACATTAACGAAAAATTTATACCGGCAATTTTCAAAACAGCATGACTCAATGGTGATCCACGCAGAATTCTGGTACCTCCTTAACGCGATACTTTTCGACGATCAATGAAACAACATGTTCTAACGATTCTGGTATCGCCCTGTGACACGACTCGTTATTTAAATTACTGTATAAAGTGTCCTTTCAGAATGGGCTATCGTTGGTTGCCATTTATAAAATTAGACGGTGTGTTCCATTAGCAGGTTTTGCGCTAATTCTTTTCCCATTTCTGGTAAATAAGACATGTCCACTGAATGAGAGCAAATTCCGAAAGATCAGAGCACGTCAAGTGAAATATCGATTTGACGTCAATCATCCGAATTCTAGCCTAAAAGCCACAATGCTATGCACGCATGGAAGGATTCGTGGTTAAAATGCGCATTCAATTTCTCAACCAAATTTTACGCTGTATTTCTGCTTCGTAAACCGTATATTTAAAAATATAGGATACGTGCGAGAAATATTAGTATTTTAGAATCGACGTCAGTTCACCTATAGTGAAGTCTATATCACAAGCTGTGCTGGAAATGAGCTGATAGGATTACGCTATTTCGCATTACAAAAAAATCAGACGACTACTTTCAAGAAAAAATTGGCTTTTTGTGACGCGTTCAAGACGACAGACTTGTTTATGCCTTAACCGTTGATAAATTCGCTTATTTACCAACCAAGATCTTCGAGTATGAATGTTGGCTTGGAACGCATGTCCAGTGAACTGAAACAGCCCCAAATCATTTGGAAAAAATACCCACTTTCATTAATGCCAGAATCATAATTTATCAACATAACTGAAATGAGGAATCGGTTATCACTTCAATGATTTTGAACGGCTTTAATTGCAGACAAGAACTTTATCGACAGTCATTAATTTCAGCTAAATACTCGCACATTTACGGTATTTAGATTTTTACAGTCTATGAACAACGATAACTTTCAGCTTACCGTAAATATTGTTTAGAAATGTAATTTAAGTTAGCCAATTTTTCCAAACTTTACTTGGGTTTTCATCGAAAAAATTGCTTATTTTTTAAAGTTAAGCGAGCTATCGTATTTTACCAATTAAAACTTCATTACATAAGTAAGATGTAACAACGCAAAACATAGCAAATAACAAGTAGTTTAATTGCGTGGGTTTTCTTTGGGTTGCAACAGCATCAATGTATACTAAAATCCATAATAAGAAAAGCCGATATTAAGAAACTACATGATAATTAAGTTGACTTTATATGCTCGATATTTAAACAAACTGCATTAAACGGCAATAAAATAGTATAGATGTATATTGAAAAACAACAATGTTTTACTACATTACCTTGTTCTCTAAGTACGGTATAACTCCATATTTCATTCTTCAGCGACATGAGAAATACACGAAGACATTTCGAAAGACAAGTAGCATTTCACTCGGCAACGGTTGTATTCCCTTTGGTATCCAAAGGTTTTAAATAACAAAATACATTTATTGTGTTGTCATATATAGCTAACAAATTAAATACGGCCAACGGACAAGGATATCCTTTCATTTTTCTTAGAGAGTCAGACTTTGGCGCAGGCATAGACTATCGTCTTGTCGCATATTGTTAGTGAAAGGGACTGAAATTCCTTTGAAACATAAAAATACAATGTTCATGGCATTTTTAGGACGTTCTGAAACTCAAGGAGTGGTCGTTTTGCAAAAGGTGATAGGACAAACGACGCTTTCGTTATAGACAAAATACCGATATTTGCACTCCGAGTACTTGAAATACTTGAAGCAAGGCATTTAATTTTCTAATATCATTTAATCATTGGCATGACATTTCATGAAAATCCAAAGGGGTGGCTATTCACTGAGAAAGCACAGAAAAGAGTAACAGCAATGTTGTCCCTCTCAGCATATACAGTATAGTGATGCTTTTCATATGGGCATTGTTCAATAGGAAGTACAGACCAAAGCGCCACCTTGTGATAACATGTGAAACATTCCATAGCTCTCAGTATCTTGGAAAACTGCATACTCCATTATTTCTATGCCGATTTTACGTGTTATATATTCTAGATTAAAACAACGCAGCATATAGCTTATTGATTTTTAATATATCAGAATTAATCTGGTTAACTTCATTGTATCCCAAAGCTAACTATAGAATTCCCACAATTCTGCGAGTGAAATCAATATCAATCAGATGTTCTATAGCCAGTTCAACGAATGGCCCATAAGGAATAAGTCTTCGCAGAAGTACTAAAACAATAGCTCACGGGTCGATTAGTACATCAAAGCAAGTTGAAAGACCTACTATTAATTGAAACAACTATAATTTGTTAACTGATAAAATCAATAGTTTGCCGAATTCATATGACTTTCCATTGTCCTTACTCGATTATGAGTCATTCATAATCTTATTAATTAACGAGTTTATGCCACCGAGTCATCCTCGCCCTTTACAAATTATGGCGCATAAATTTTGCAAGCCACTTACTAAACCTCGTTGAAAATACCATGAGGGAAGGTTTCTAATTCACACAAACACGCCATGCATCTTCGATCTTTACCTGCTAGGTTATAAATTATGCAGAGAGCCTAATCATGCTGCGGGAATGTTGCTGAATTAAATTGTACTGTTGACATTTATCAAACCTTTGTAGTGCCAAACCAACCGAAGGACGTCAATTTCTTAATCTAATATATTTGAACGATGTCATAAAGGGTGTACTTCAAAGTTGTACGGCATTACTCGACAGACAATATTTTTTGCTCGATTTCATCGAAAATTTGGACACTTCATTCCAGCTAACAATTATATCAGTTGTGATCCGTATTAATGTTATAGCATCTTAGAACGCGACTATATCGATATTATTCCTGCAAACCCTCGCAAGTCTTATTTTGCTTCCGAAAATGAGTCATTGTAGCCTTAATGTTCATTTGAATTTGCTGTACATTTATATACAAAAACCAGGTGGTTGTGACGATTAGACCACCCTCAACACTGAAGTCTAGCTTTTTAAAACAGTTATTTATCTCTGCTGTAAAAGTTGAAAAAGTGAACATAGGGTCTACCAGTGTACCATTATGTTAATTCGAAACTTTAGAAAGCATTCATAATAAAGTGAAACTTCAGTTATCCGCCAGGGGTCGGGACAGCTGGTGTGGCAGTTACTTAATTAGACGGATAACAGAATACATTGTGTGCATATACATGCACATGTATAAGCATATTTAGAACAGAAAATAATGTTTTCCTTTCAACAAATAGTTGCTTGTTTCTTGACATGCCGATTGTTTATCGAAGTTCACTGTATGCATAAGCAGCATCTACAGTATGTCTGGGATTTACATACGATAATTAAGTGATGTTGCTCTGAATCACCTGACCTTAACAACTGAAAATGTAGTAATGCTCTTTGACAAGATTATCACCGGTATATACCTCTCTCTCTCTGTCTAGTATACGAACTCCATCTGCCATCATTTATTAGTCTGAAAACACTCGCTTCCGAGCTTTCTACAAACTTGAGTTGGCTCATTTAATGTACCTGCATATAGAATTCTGCATTTCCTTGTTTTCAGTTTCATGAAAGGAGGATTATTTAAGTTTCCTCTTCCCTTTCATTGATACCGCATTTTTTGTTACAACGCGAGTTTAATCTCTGACGCAAGTCTAATCTCTGCCTAGATTTATAGTCCTTATAAAACAAATTACGCCTGACGATTGTTCGCTGAACCTGGTTTGGTGACATCATCTAGGTGGTTCTCATCGAATCAGTATTTGGGGTGTCACTCGTTCAGCTTAGCAAGGTATCATCTGAAGTGGGCAAACGTGAGCGAGAGATAATGGTGGAGATAATAGCGTTTTCAAGCAGGCCTTGGGGTGTTGAATTTCACCTCCAAAAAGCAACCTGGGATTTACTCGATGGCGGACAAGCATTTGCTTCCTAATGCAAATATTGTATTGGCAATAGGAGATCTATCGTCCTAGCCCTCGAATGAAATGCAACGCTGAAAGCATGACGCTGTACACTTAAGCTCACTTTTTAAATGGACTATCCAAGAATAAAAAAACAACAAATGAAAAGCAAATCAGCTTTTTAGAATGCCAAGATTAATGGTTGCTATTGGTATACACAAACGTGTCTGAGACACGACTCTTAAGTTGCACGTGTCGACAAAGATGACGCTCATATTTTGCAACAATAAATATGCATTTTTATTCGTTTTCTTATATAGATATTTTTTATCTATTGTTATCTTGCAGTTTCAAGTGACAAGACCAGCAGTAACAATTTTGGCTCTGTTGATGCTTAAGGAAATGTCAACTTAGTGGTTTCTTATTGGTAGGACATTATTACCAAGGACACTATAAATGTAATCTGTTCTTGATCAAACCCTTACTACAGACGTATGCCTATTAAGATGGCTCATGGAAAACGGATAACATAATAGAAATTATCATAGTACGAGTGATTAGTGATTATAGCATACTGGTAGAGTAGTTGAATAAAAAATATAAAATCCCATACGACGACGACGCCTCAAATCAGAAATAGTTGAAATAATTACTTTTTAACGTCTAAGCCACATATTTAAGTAGACAACCGTAAATGTTGCTTTCCAAAACACGGACAATCGCTGATAACAGGAACGCTTTGCAGTGTTGCCTATTTAGGGATCAATGCCCTCGATTTGAAACCATCGTAAAATTATGTCATCGAAACCAGAACGCACTTTCGGTATAAAAATACAGCCTACAACTTCCTATCTGTACCCGTATCTGTATTGCCGAAGCGCATAAAGTCTGTTTGTTCTTAACTAAAATGCTTTTTTTTTTCCTAACTTTTATTATAGCACGATGTCAGGCGTAATATTTCATACGTGAAATGAGAACGAATTGAAACGTGACGATCTAAATCTAACGTCATGGCGTTAAATTTGTCCAATGAGAAACCGGAATTAACAAATTGGTAAGCTAAGGTTATAGGAGACCATTAATTTTAGGCACATTTTCGTGAAATTGTTGATTATCATTTCCTTACTCAACCAGTGCCTTGGAATGACTTAAGAAAGAAAATTAACACAGCTAATGAGCACAATATATTTATATTTTAATCCTACTTGTCTAGCATATAATAACGAAAATTGTCCTAGCTATCACAATTTTTCCCTTTTTCTGCGTATAATTTTTCTTTTTATTTGATGTTTTTTTCCCATTTTTTTGTGTTTAATCCACCTATCCAAAATTAACCTAGAAACGTATTTTTATTTAGCTGCCCAACGGCTAGGCAATCACTGCTAACCTAGTAGCAGTTAGGATAAACCAACTTTTTGTTTTTGTCTATGCACGTAGTTGAGCAGGGCTTAATGTATAGAACAGCATTCAGTATTTAAATCAGTAATAAGAGAACCTCAGAATATACATTAGACACAGTAAGTTCCAAATCGACGATTTTTACGGAATGACGAATTTACATAAAACACAAATAACGTTCTTATTATCAGTCAGCTTGCACCTAAATACCTAATTAGCTCATTTTGGAACAATTTCCAAAAAAAGTCAAAACAATAGTGAAAACAATCCCCATGATAGAGTAAAACATAGGATATAGAAAGGAATTAAATTCATGCGGATATAAGATCCGATGCATAGTAAAATATACAGTGTTGATGTGGCGCTAAAAATGATGATAGCGCGGTTGCATTTTTCATAAATTCAATTCTTGCTTTTGACAGCGGTGTATTAATCATAAGTATTGTTTGCTTTTAATGAAATTATTTTAGAATGCAATCCCACCGACGAAATTCAGATCAAGATGATGAAAAACAGGAACATGTAATTCAAAAACAGGAACTAGCAAACAGCACAACTTAGCGTTAAGAAAGCAATTTAAGCAACATCAGCATATTTAGCTCATGTAACATTCTGTTAATACTCGTTATCCGTCTGCGCTATCAAGCAAAGCGAGTGTGCCGCTTTATTTCTAAGTCCTACCCAATTCACAATAACATAGCATTAACTTTAAGCCCAGGTTGGTGGAGCAAAGTCCAAGCTAACGAGTACCATTCAATTCTAGACTGACCAAAGCTAAATTTGCCGAACGCAATACACTATCTGATCTGATTCAATACATTGAAATAAGCGAGCAGAATAATCTAATCACTCGTGATTTCATTTACTTATCGTTTCTGAATTGGTGTAGATTGTTTTTATCGATTTCACGCATTTATATATGGAGTCTTCAGCAAGAGCAAACAAGCTTTTTAGCATAACTTTTTTGAGGGCCACACTAACATTCCACCAAAACACTATAGGTACAGGTTCTTTTTTAATCTCTGACTTAGAATATTAGCCATGCACAATTGCTTACATCTAACGAGCTAACCTTGCTACAGCATGAGGGAGCAATTTCATCTGGCAAGTTTTAATTAATGAGCATTGTCAAATTGAATTACTATTAGGAGTGTTAGCAGGGAAAGGTGCAACCATTTAACACGTAATGTTGTGGGGAGAAAGTAAGCCAAGAAGAAAATTGACAAAGGCGTGAAATGTTGCTTGACTGAGCAACAGACGGTCTGCATAAGAGCGAGCGAACATTAATTTTAAACAACAATTAAGAGCAATTGAATTTCAAATTTATCGAGACACTGTTTGCAACGACATGCTTTAAACTAAGGATAAATTAGAAATTTGTATTTTCCTCAGGTGAAAGTTAAACTTAAGACTTAGAAAATTAAATTTGAATAAAATCCTGACATAAAACCCTTCAACAATTAATATCCCTATTAACAGTGTGCTAACACTCATTTTATGTCACTGTGTTTGTTCATAATTTAACTATATGATTTCGGGAAGCGGCCGCCATTTGCCATCTTGATTTCGAAAGCACGAAAAAAGCATTAGCAATTTTTGTTGCATCTCTTATTATTTTATTATTCCAGCCATGCATTTATAGTAACGTTCCCAGCTTAAAACATTGCAAACAATTACCACAGACAAACATTAAATCAGATAATAGTTAGGTTTAGGTGGATGCTCTAAACCTGGACGATTTTCATTTATCAGTAACAATTTAAGCGATAAGTACCATGAGAAATTAAGTTTCCTCAACATAAACAAATGCCGCCTTGCAAAAATGCAAAGCAGATATAAAATAAAACAAGGCAATCTAAAATATCTTCATAAGCATTTTAATGGATATGAATGAGAGTCATTGCATGTAAACGTTTGCAGAAACTATACATGTATGAATATATTCCTCTTCGTGAAAACCATGATACGCCAAAGATATACATGTATGCAGAATAATTTCATTATTACATTTACAAATTAAATGTCATAGGCAATCGCACTTCAGTTGGCTATGTTTCAAATGACCTAATTGAGAATTCGTCATAATAAAAATCCTGTATTATTCCACCGAAATGGTTATTGCTTAATGATTATTGATAATACTACAGTGTATATCATACAGTCTTAGCACCGTTTTACATGTACCGTACATGAAAAACGTATAACACCTAACGCCAACGCACAAAGCTGTCATTTGAAATTAACTGCATGTGCACGACATGATATATTGTACAGTTTAACTCGTCCATACTCAGTGACTTAGAAGCAATGGGGTTTCGAGCGAACAAAAAATCTGTTCATTGTTTGCTTAATTTAGGATTGCAAAATGTAACCAGTTTTATTCTGAAACTATACAGTATGAACACTTTGTTGTATTAAAGTTCATCATTTATACATACAGTATTGCGAGTTTTATGGATATGACCATGCATCCTGTTGGGAATTTATGCTTAAGTTTCGCAGAACTATATGATTTATTGCGGGTATATTACGCTAATAAAATATATTACATGTCGTTTACATGAGAAATTGTACATATATTTTACGTCATTTCTAGGATATATACGTCATTTGTACAATTTAGCATATGTTAGCCTTGGCCTTTAATAAACCGTCTTGCACGAGTTTAGGCCGGAGCTGACGCAGTACATGAGCGTCATTTAAATAAAAATTTGGCGTCAAACACGAAATTACTCAAATCACATTAATAATTTTGGCTCTGTAGCAGCGCACAAATGATATAATTGAAGGCACAATAAAGTTTTAATTTTCATTTAACCTGAAATTAACCCCGCTTATACAACACATAATGAATTTACGTGTATATCAGAGTCACATTCTGCAATTGTTACAAATTCCCAGTAATTGTGCAGATATCAAAATGCAACAGATGTGCTTCGTTTTTGAAAATGACAAATTGCTGTAGCGAATTTGTGTTCATTGCCTGATTTATGCGAAAGTGTGTGCCGACAAGCAGACTTATATAATATTAATTAACTCATTTAATCACTGTCAATATTTGCAAAAGCCAGTTATCAGGGATCGCGAGGGATATATTTAGTTCAACTGAGGATAGGATATAGATAATTCGTAAGGTTCATTTTCTGCCCTTGTTCTACAGAGGTGTACCTGCGAAAAGTGGGGTAATATCTTATCAATATTATAAGTGTTATTAATGCACTTAGAGCAGATGTATCTAAATGATGATCAAACAATTTCTAAATTGCTTGCCACTTTTACCCACGATATAGCTAATTTGCATGTGCTGATGAAACATAATAATCGAGTATATACTGTACATGTACATATAGATGAATGAATGCCTGTGCGTATTTTATGTTAGTTTGGTTAAGGTTTAACTTTGCTCAGAACAAATTGAGAAAACAAGAAATTTCGTTTTTGCGCATTCTACCAGGGCAGATGCAATTAAAAAGACAGTTATTCAACATCGTCAACAAACTGATCTTTTCTTTCGTATCGCAAAAACTGGCCTAAATGCATCGAATAATATGGCTTCCAGTGTCAAGGATGGAGGTCGACATACTTTGGGGTTGAGTGTTTTTCATCTGTCGCTCAAATTGATGTACCCTCACGCCTCAACACACTTTTGCATAGCGGTGATGTCTAGCGAAAAAATAGATTCCAACCCAATCTATAAAGAAAACGTACGTATATGTATAGGAATGGAAGGGAAAGCCCAAGAACTGTAATTGCTTTTTATACGAAGCAGGTCGTTCCATTACATTTTATTTTTTTTTAATTCCCACCCTATGCAGTTTCTATAATGAGGCTGCGAGTCTCGTCGTACACCATTTGCAATCAAATTAGCTGCATTTGCAATTTCCCAATTGATTTCAACTATTTCTGTCTCTTTTAACCTGTCGATCAAGTTTTCTTCCCTGTTGTGGCATATTTAACATCATCAGACGTACGTATTACGCATAATCAAATATGCAAAACCAGAAAGCTCTGTGGGTTTATAGTGCTGACAAATAAACTTCTTGAGCCAAATTCCGTATATATGAGCTCAGAAGGTGAAAATTGAGGTATGCTACTAATACCTGCATAAACGTGTCATCAAACATCGTCAGAGGTACATTCTTAAACGTATTTGCAACGTTTAAAAATAACATTTCAATTAAAATATAGTACGAGTGAATATGTATGAGTGTATCCTAATGAATACACATTGTAAGCTTATATGTATATTCAGGATAAAAAATAAATTATAGAAGCTCTAAAGCCTCTGTGGTGGAATGCTTATAATACGTTTCCACCAATACGAACGGAATTTTCTAAATTAAAAAGCTCCACTCCCTCCCAAGAAAACTGATTGTATTTATAATTAGGCGCATGTCGCATGTTTGATCACAATTTATGTAATATCAAATAAGTGCAGCATATCATATAATGTATACTGCACATCAGCTACGATTTTTCCTGTTACAGTGTACCGGTATATTAAATTTGCACATGGGCATGTACATACAATTTTCTTATGATTCTTTCTACCAAATGGAGAAACAAATGGAGATGAATACATCGAAATGCGGGTCCTGTAGTTGCCCAAAGAAGATGGATTTCAAAAACGAAGAAGCCGGAAGAAAATTTCGCTAACATGGTTTTTATTTTAAGTACATGCTGGAAGGATTTGCAGATACAACAGCAGCGGCCGAATGTTTAGGTCCAAAATAGTATTGTGATCCAATAGCAATGTGGTCCTAAACATTTGGCCGCCGCTGAAGATATTATGACAGTAAAATGTAGTTACTGAATATTCACGGATGTTTGCAACTATTTTTGCGATACTTTTCGTCGCATAGGAAAGCTGACCTTGTCTGCGTTCTGTAAGATCAATCCTCCAGGTAGCATAGCATAACAAACAATCATATGTCGCTATAAATTATTCCATTTTAATAACAATATTTTAATGTCAAATAATTCCTATATAAATTGATAATGATGATTCCCTTGCAACCATTCCGGAGAAAAAGCGAAGAAAAAAAAGAGACAGAAAGGAAATATTGCCAAAGTTTTGTGAAGATCTTTTGCAGACATTTTACTGCACATACAGACTATGTTGGTCGTAAACAACATTAATAATGAGGCTATTTCCATTTGAATCATACGCAGCACAAAAACTGGTGCAGCTATATTTTGAATAGAAAAATGAACAAATTGGGGAAGTTTTGCGAGTGCACTTGCGATTCAAATCCCATCCACGTACTTAAGGGCAACATAGTATAATACCAAATAATCCGAAACGGAACATCTACTTTCAATTATCCGAACTAATGGTTGTCAAGAGGATGCTGGGGCTAGGTATTTTATGGCATGCAAATATGGATCTTTTCATAATTAAGTATTACTACTAAAGAAAACAGGGGATTGGCTTCCGCATTTTTCAAATGAAGCTACAATCTTATTAAAATACATTTTGTGGTTAATACACTTAGCATTAAATATTTAAGCTACTCAAAAGTCTCATATGTGTATAGTCTTACAATAAAAGTACCCGCAGAGATGCACAATTGATCTCGAGAGCTTGCGTGTGTAAAGACTTACTGGCAACATTGGCCCAAACATTTTCAAGTAGATTATTCACATCGAAGATTTACACAGAAAAAAATGAATTGCTTGGCAAGACTGTCCCCCCCAGGCTATTACTTGGTTTTGTATCGAAGTCATACTGTATATTGTGTACGATAAGAATGGATTTTTGTACTTGTAAGAAGCCTTTCAGATATCTACACTCAGCTGATGCTATAAAATGGAGACTTTAGGAAGTATTTCAAGTTTTTTATCCATGATAATGCAGTAAGTTAATGAAGTTGAGCTCATTATAGCGAAATGGAAGTTCCGAATAATTTGTAAAGGTTTCTGGAGATTATTGGTCTGAATTTTTCACATTAATCCAGTTAACACATCGAGGATGTAAGAGTTTGCAAAAATACTGTTGAGGATCTCCTTCTTGGAATTTTCATCCAGATCAAATTGTTTGGTGTCACGATGGCGACAATTTAACCTCAATAGCCGGGGTATTTATTTCCCTAACGTATAGAATACATATCCATAAAACTTGTTAAGCTGTTATAAACATCTTTTGCCAAACCGTTTCCTGCAAATTCGATGCTGGGTTTCACCATATACATGTACTAATATATAAATAAAAATACTATATGCCTCTTGTTTCATATTTAAAATTAACGTGAACTGTTTACTACTGTGTATGCTTCAATTTGAATTATTTGGTGACATTTCAAAATACTAACTCTTCGTTCATTAACAATGTGGAAGTAATATTGTTTGTAAAATGGACGAGTTAATTGACTATATATGTACGGAAAGTGATATCAAATCGGTCCCCAATATAGGACATGGAAGAAATAATAGGTAAAATGAAAAATGCACTTAGGTAAGAAGTGTGCGCCAATTAATATTTGTTCATTTATGAAACTATATGTATTTAAAATTTATTTTACCGTATTCCTAAAACTGACATTTTTCCCAGTTTTCTTGATTTATTCGGGTTACAAAGTTTCACTCATAAGAAGTTATGCCGCCTGTTTGAATCTTAAGCCTGGTAATTTAGGACGATATAGACTGAGCTAGTAATCGTTTCAGACAGCAGGGGTATTTTGTTATGGCCTTGCTGCGTGCCTAATTAGTTTAAGAAAAATGAAAACTTTAATTACATGTACAAAGATTACGTTTTGGTCTCCTTGAAAGTGAGATTAAAGTGAGGAAGATCCTATGCTCTAGCGGTTTGCTGTGAGGAGCAAGGCGAAAAACTGACAAATGTCTACTAAAACAGAACATTCCTCGAAAATTACGAATTATATGTAGTGCACTGGCATTGACTAATTAGGAAGGTTACGTAAACTGGAAACAATAATAATGGCAACAATAAATGGCGATTCTGCTTTCATGCCATGTTAAATTTAATGTATTCATTGTGAAACACGCGTAAGACTAGTTTGCAATCTAAATACATGTACTTATTAACGAAGTATACATCCCTTGCATTACAAATTAATTCGTATGACTTGTTCTGTACAAACACATTTGCAAAACGTCAGTGTGCATAATTTCAGGCCATTTAAATGTGGAAAAAAATAATCAAGCCTCAAAATATGATTGGCAACTATTATGCATATAATATACCATGCACGGTCCCGATTCAAATGACTTTGTAGACCGATAATAACCAAAATTGGAGTGAAGTTAATTTTAAAATATAAGAAGCATTTTATAAGGCAATTCAGCCGCTGTCATTTAATAGTACATCTCCATCATGAGCAACATCGCTTAATAAAATGTTATTACATTACCCATTTTATTAACATACAATGGTCGTGGAGATGCTCATTACCTTCCTTAGGTCAAAAGGGTATAACAAAATCCATAAGAACTAAAATATGCTTGGAATAATCGTTGCACCATGATACTTTTGTTTATTTTCCGACTGGTTTTAATGACAGCATCAATTGACTTAAAACAATAGCTAATTAAATTCGGTCTATGGCATTTAAAGAAACAGCTCGTTTTTTACTAGAGCAGTATTCATAAAACAATTTCATGGGTCCCATGTATATTAACGTATGCGATTAAACAACATGCATTTCATTACCACCGTAAATACAGATAATAAAAGTAATTCTCGTGAATTTCGAGAATTTCCCGGGGGCATAATTTAGCAATTTATTTATACCAGTAGTAGTTGTTTTCAATTGATTAAGTGGAACAAAACTTTAAATAGGTTTCAATATCATTTCATCTGAGCTAAAGAAAATAAGCGAGTGCTCAAGCAAGGCAAAACGTATTGATGTTTATTTAATTGCAAAATTATAATGCCTTTCTCAACAATTTAAAATGCATTTATAGTTAAAAAATTAAAAATTCAGATCAAACTTTATTATAATACAATTATTATTGGTGAAAATTTAAATAGGTTTGGCTTTATATTAATTTGCAGAGATCGACTGGGACCGGCTCATATGGCAAGTTTAACAACGGAAGTAACTTTAAATTGCGAGATTAAATGGAAATCCTCGATTTAGATTATTCTAGTTAAACAAAGTATACATTAAGCAATTTATAAAACATCCTACGGCACTAACCCTGAATATTTGGTAATTAGGAAAAGCATTGCGGATTTTTGAGCACCGCTTCGCTTCAACAGCTAGTGTCCAGAGACTTACACATACAATGTACACGTACTTCCACTTAGTTAATTTATTTAAAGTAACATTTCTTTCTAAGCCTACAAATTAGAAGGCCTGAGTTTACAAGAGATGCGAAAAGTTTGTCATTTTTGCCACAGTTAAGGAGGCATCGTGGTAATTTGAAGCAAGACGGATTTCCTTTGATGCTTAATTTGCATGCGCAGTAATTGTACGTCAGTCGTGAGAGCAGATGATGAGACAGAATTAAACCACGAAAATTTGCTACATTTAAATTTGCTGAACCTAAAATGACAATTGAGCCTTTCAACAGTTATGAGACGTTCCAAGAACGACATAGCGAGCGTCGTGGCCCCTTTTATAAATAATTATGACCTAAAGCCAGCGTAGTATTTCAGAGCGGCTTCAAAAATTAAAGACCTCTAGTCATGTTTCCAGCATAATTGTGTGAATTGGAGAGCGTGTAATTTATGCGACATGAAAAATAATTTCACATTTCTACGGGCTAAGTAACCGCTGAACGCGTGTCATCGGTTGAATGAAAAAATTTTTGCTAACATGGAGAATGCATTAACACGCCATTTTCAATTTTAATTGGCTTTCATGGCAACCAATTAGCAAACGCCTCTGGACCAATAGAGGCAGCGCACAAACACATTGTACTCGTAGTACTACCAAATTTATTTTTCGAATATGCATGAAAATGTTGAGACTCGACTATGTTAATATCGTGGAAACATTTTAGCAACAACGTTTCCACAATCGTAATAACACAATTAACCAGCAGGGTATAACGCTGATGTATTAGGGCTGTTCCGAAACTGGGTTCCAGCTCCCTGGCTACATGGGGTGTTGCCTAGCTTGGCTACCTTGGCTCATCAAGAACCACCACGAGTTTTGGAACGATTGTGGCTACCATCGTCTGCTCCGA
>JAQGAF010004137.1:0-15220 GCA_034687865.1 Kryphioiulus occultus
GCATGCCCATTCGGATGCATATCGTTGGTCTTATTTTTTACACGCCATCAGACGTTGGAATTCTCTTCCAAAGGATAACAGTAAGGTTCGAGACATTCATTTCAACAATGATGTTGGTGGTGCCTACCCTACTGCGACATTCGTCGGTTAAATTGGGTTGATGGATTACACCCCCCTGCCACATGGCACATCTGTGCTGATTGCAGGGTACTGAGTTGAATTGAATTGAATTGAACTTCCCACCTTTGCGTACGACACTTGAACAGACTTCAGCTATTAAAAAGGGGTGGGGGTTGGTTACATGAAAAAGCTATAATCGACGTCCTACAGTTAACTCTGGTATGGTGTGGAAAAGTCCATTACGCCATGAAGATTCAAGAGCAAGGCCATTCACTTTATACTTGACCTTAGTCGGAGACCCTGATCTTGGCAACTAAATAAATGTAACGACTACACCTAAAAACAGCCTTTAACAAACAAAATCACAAATGACCTTTTGCTCTGGCGAAATTTCCAGTTCGGATTTGGGCGATTCCAGGTTTATAGTGCTGCTGTCGTTGCTTTCGTACCCAGTTTCACCGCCAGAATCAGTTGCGGCCGCCATCTTTAAACGCTTTTAACAACAACAACAACCTTCAAAAAGTTTGCGTCTATTTTGGCAAACGCTGGCGGCAGATTTTGTAATGGAATAAATTATTGCATAGACAAACAATTAGCAGACATCCATCGTAATGTTATCTTAAATCCACCTTCTGATATCAGTTCAATCTCTAGGAGCACGAACACAAGATCTTTCATTAATTACATGCCTAATACAAACCGTTTAATGCACAATTGTAGGTGGCGCTAATGTCCACTGGCAGCGGATTTTCGATTTGAACCTTAACCTAGCAAATCGAGAATTCCTTTGAAAATGTTGTTATAAACTTACTTAATGTTTAAAAATATGAATTCGATTAAAGTTTATTATAATTATAATATAGATAATAAAATAAAAATGGCCTGTTAATGCTTATCAAAAATGCAAGGATAAGAACGCTATATACGTTTTTTATAGATTTACGTGCAATTGGAAAAGGGAAATGGCTTCTTCAGGTGTTGATTTTCTGACCCAGTACAAAACAATTTCAAATAAATTGAAAAAGTGAGTGATGAAATGCTTGTCATTGTGTGAGGCATGTCGAGAATTTATTCTTTTATCCTTTGTAAATGAGAATTGTGATCATTACACTGGTAACTAAATGTGGTCTTTGCATTGTGCATGTTGAATGTGCTATATTGCCAAACCTATCCTCTAACTCGCAATGTCACCTCAGTATTTTAGTGATGGGTTGGTAAGATAATCTAAGGATTGGCTACACTTAAATTGACCCAGTTTGTACCATTCATCAGTGTGGACATCTTTGTACGAATCTGAATATGTGCACGTTCATGCATATTGAGGCCCAAATTGAATCCATAATAAATTACTTCAAAATTGTTGTATTCTTTCTTATGATTTATTTCAATAACTAACTTCCTAAGCAATATGCAACCTATTAATCATATTAATAAATGCTTTCAGACGATTTCTTCGAAAGCCAAATGTTGCTGAAGCCAGTGAACAATTCAGTAAGTCATAGCAGCATTTTTAATGAAATTTAGAAACCGAGTATTAATGCGTAATGATTTGCATTTTCTCAAGGCTATCTTGCCAAGCAATTGCAGCAGCAGGAATGTCCGCAATATGCAGCATTCAGTTGTCTTGCATTGGCTAGGTACGTATGTTGTCTATCAATATTGGATAAGTAGTACCTGGTTTATTACATTGTCATCAATCTGCCCCACACCAGGTGCGAACAGACAATTGCAAATCCTGCCGGAGAAGCTCAAGCACTTATACAAGGCGCCAGGCTCTTTTTAGAAGAGGAAATGCAAAATTATGATTTGAAATGCCCTACTTTTAATGAACATTTAAATGCAGCTATCAATTGTTACAATCATGCTATTAGGTAATGTGGTTAGGCTTACAAACCTCTTGGTCTGATTCATTGTTGATTTTCACACCAACCTTTTTTTTGTAGAGTCTACATGGAACACGAACATTATGGATTAGCAGCAGCATTATGTCTGGAATTAGGAAATGCACTTAGAAAATGTAATAAAACATCAGAGGCTATGACATATTATCAACGGGGTACAGAACTTGTTTCTAAGGTTAGATTATGTAGATAATTGATTCTAAAATCTGGTGGCAGTTAACCGTGTTAAGCAATCATTTTTACTTTAGAGCCCATTGGAGTGCCTTAATGCTAAAGATCTCTTGGTCACATGTTGCATTGAAATTGGTTAGTGAACACGAGTACTTGTTGAGGAAAGTAATCGTTGTGCGTATTTGTACACGTTCAGAAATATGTTAACCAAACCCAATTTGTTAATTAGGGGATTATGACCAGGCACTTTCATTACTGACTGAAATGACCCAAACAGTGGAGCATTGTGGTAGAGACAACAGTGGCAAACGCATAGGAGCTTTCACAGATTATTTAGTCAAATGCGAAGTAACACGAGTATTATTATTATTACTGCTTTGCCCTGGACCACAACGTCTTCAACCGGAGCATTCCCAGCTTTTGGAAAAATATGCCTGGGAAATGACAGATTTTGACGCTACAGGTAAAAAATTTGATAATGTGACAATTTTTTTTTCATAATTTTTAACTTACAATACTTGTTTTAGCTTCCTGGCTTGGTGAAGACTTATTTCTACTTCTCCAGTCTGTTGTGGTACGTTTTAACGCCTATATAGATAACAACGTGCTTCATCAATTAACAGGCCTTAACTTTTTTTTAATCAATAGATGGCACACCAATCCAATGACCTCGAATCTCTGAAAGTTTTACAAGTTGACCTCTGGTAAATATATGTAAATTCATTGTGGAAATAAGTAGTCTTACTATGCTTGTTTTTGAATAATAGTTCCTTGATACTGTCAGGCCATTTCTGAACTGCCAACAAAACGACCTGTTGCAGATGGTTGTGAAGAGTATCTTCCAGAAGAAAGGGTAGCAATGAAATGTTTGGATGTGGAATGTTTCTTTACCTGATAGCTATTAACTTTGATGAACAAGTTGTTTCCATGTCAAACATTTGACAATGTGCTCGCTCCTTGTCAAGGTTGTGACGTCATTGTGTCATATGTACATAACATCGCTGATATCTGAAAAAATTAGTTTTCAAATGATTAATTCAAATCATTTTATTATTTGTACAAGGAATATTTTTATTTTACAAGATAATAAAAGAAAAATTATTAAATTAATAGTATTTATTAATTTCTGAATGCACTGTTGCTTGCAATCAGTTGCACCAAACAGGTTTAATTGCATAATCAAGTGCCTTAATTATCCTTTAACTACACTGAGCTTAATAATTCAATATCACGCCCCTACTTTGCAATTGCGTTATAAAGGATCTGATATGATGAATGATGCAAATAAGTAAACAATGCATTAATTTCATAAGATTATTTCACCAAAAGGTGAGGTCCACAGGTAAGTACATCAACAAAAAAGCTAAATGAGCATAAATGGTCCATAATGGTCGCATAATGAACCATGATCTCAAAAAACTTTACAAATGTTCAACAAATTTATCAGTTGTAAAATTGTCTCAGATTTTTTTCCAACCAGTGTAATTTCGTAGTTAATGGGAAAATAAACTAGATATAATATGATGTGAAGGAGTGAAGATTCATTTGTCATTTTTTTAGTTTTAGCACATTACAAAAGATGTTTTTGAGATTTAACATAGAGAATGAATCTCCTCTCCTTACTACTAAAGGAGCAAACAAGTAAATATAACATGCTAATTATATTCCCAGAGTTTACCAGAATTTAATATAGAAATCCCAAAGCTCCCTAAAAGCTAACCTGTAGTAACCTATAGAACTAGATTAGAATTTTAAATGACTGCATGATAAATCCAGAATGCTTCATGACACAACCAGAAATGCCCAGGTGTACATGTTGTTCAACTGTTGAATTTCAGTTTTTAAGGCAAATTTCAAAAGCTCCTGCACATTTTGTATAATGATTTTGAATTAGTAGTAAATCGTTATGGGAAATTCAATATGCAGTTAGCAATGAGCTCATTTTCATTGATCTTTCTTATCCACTTTGTCCACTGCAGCATTATCGTTTCTTTTTGCTGCTGCACGCTTACTTGCTCCAACTTTCATGCCAAAAACATAAAACGCTCCGATTAAAATGTGCCCAATAAAGTAAATGGACTTCCAATAATTTAATGTTGCATCTATTCGTAGCAGTAAAAATCCAACACCCATGTAAGAGAGCGCCTGCATTTTAAAAAACCAACTTATCCAATCGTAGATCTTTTGACCCTGAGGTGTTGCATCACGGCGGAATGCCCTTGTCATGGAGTCCTCAGCCATTAGTTGAAAGGGAACAGTCAACAAGCAGAGATAATATCCAGGATAGATTCCATGCCAGAAAGCGCTCATTAACATGGTAAGGGCCACACTGAATTTAGGAGAAAAAGAAAACGTTTGGGATAAAATTTTGTCAAATTTGTCCAACAGCACAAAGTGCAGTCACACTTCTATTTTACGTTGCCAACTCACCGGTATTTCTTCCATGGTACCCGCTTGTAAACAAACATGGCCAGCCAATACTGAACAGTTATGTTCCAATTTCTCATTCCTCCTCTGACGGTTGATACAAAATCTGCATTATATTCATCCACGTTGTACACAGTTTGATAGTCGTACTGAGATTGAATTAGTAAGGAGTTATCGCCACTTCTACAATAAAACAGACGTTTTAAAAAGTAACTTGTACAGGCTTATTCAAGTTGCACGATTTCTATCGTTCAATTGCAATATGGTCACCAGTGTGGTCTATGACCATAGCTAGTAGTAAATTGAAGGACAATAGTGAGTAGCAATTGTTCGCCATGTATTCCTACATTTTTTTCAGAGGTTCCAATTCCGTCGGTCCTTGCCCAGGTTTACTGTTGCACTCCAAGGGATAGACACCAAGGCCTGCAGAAATGCACTGGCACTCTGATAGTACAAAGCCTGTGTATATCCTCATCCGGAAATTGAAAAACATCGGTGTCATGTACCATACTCTGTACCAAAACGAGCGCTCAAAAATCTCTTCAGATTCTGCATACTAGTTAAAAAAAAGTTGTCGTAATAACATGGAACCTTGTTGTATGTACCAAACTGAATCTACCATTTGAAAATCACACAATTTATAGTGTCTTACCTCCAAAGGAAATATGTAGCCAGAAAGTAAGTATAAAGTGGCATACATTGGGACATATTTGATTCGGCTGATTAAAAATGGCACAACATCGATGCTTTTAGAAAATGGAGCATAGAAACTGTCGTAATAAGTTCTATATTTATAGTAAGGACCTAAATGAAAAATAACATATATGCATTAGATAGAGCCATTGGTAACTAATAGAGCAATAATAAGGTAGTCTTCTCTTATTTACTATTGATTTACCCCAATTATATAAAAGAATAATTGAGATGAAAAATAATGATGGTAAAAAAACTACCATTCAGCTGATAACAGCTTTGGAAATAACACAAAAAACTGCAGGTTCACAATGAGTCAGAACACAAGGCTGTAAATCAAAAAGTAGCTTACTGTAACTACACACCCGTTAAAACTCCAGCATGGCAAAATCCATAACAGAATATATCAAGGAATGAAGGACTGATGCTTAAATACTCGTCTTCCAGTGGGGACTCTGAGGGCTTATCTGCAAGCTCCTTTTTGCGTAAGTATGAATCATGGACTTCAAATGCCAGGCCCACCATCTGCAAAACAACATTATTTGGATATATTTTCAAATATCTCACATATTAAATTTAGAATAGTAGAAGAGCCATCATTTGGTTTGATTGTTTATTATTCTTAACGCTTATTATTAGCAACTGCTGGAAACCTGTGTGAGTCAACCACCAAAGCACAAGAGGTTGATTTCAGATTTAACTATTTCCATCGTTGTGAAAATAAAAATAAAATTGCCTAAATGGAATCAACATTCAAAACACTAATGAATGACCGAATTCTAAACAGACATGTACATTGTGCATTGCACATGATTCAACACTATACCCAAATTTTGCCAATGCACATCACTGACAAAATATCAGATGAAAAGATAAGACATCCATACGATTAGATATTATGCTGATTAAAATATACACAACAACGGTGAGACAATTAAATTTACCTTTATAGTTAAGATCATTTGAACGGCATTCACGTAGGGAGGAATGGGTGGCAAGCCAAACAAGTGACATGTCCGTGAGAATGCCAAAAACAGAAGACAGCTAACGAAACTAACTGTATGGCATTTTCTGTAAAGAAACAGATTATTTTATAGGCAAATCCCTAACGACATACATGTATAGTGCATTCCCAATAAAACCTAGCATTGTGTATGACCAAGTTACCTCACCCAATCTAAATTGACCATAGCTAAGCTTATATTGCATTACCCATCACATGCACAAGCTGCACGAAACCCTTACCTTTTATTTACAAAAAGAGTAATAATACTATTGATTGTGATCAATATAATGGGGTGAGCGATGTGCCATCCAGACGCCACGAATACAATGATGAAGCCGGCGAGAGCACTGGCCTTCTGTCGTTGCCACGGATTCTCGATTTTTTTGAAGAATGGGCCGAGTGCAATCGAGATTAATAATAAACTTAAGTAAATAATGTCGTCCGAAATCATGGCAGGGCGATTATAAAATATCCAACAACTAAGGATGTCAGCTGACCAGCTTCAACAGCCCCCTGCGGTAACACAAAATTAACATTACCTCAAAAAGTAAACGTACCAAATGTAACGTACATTGGACTACTCACGTAAAATGCGCTCTAAAGTCCTAGCACTTCCGAAAAAATGAATTTATCATTCTGCCCAGAAGCCCCACGTGTATTCCAAAGTGGAAAAGTCACGACCTTCGAATCTTCTACATCAGAAAAAAAAAGTTAGCAACAGTACCTTAGAGAAAGCAGCACGTAACTTCCACCACACATGGTGGCGCCACTTGTATGACAAAACTATATTGTGATTCCTTGCATGTATGAAAATTCTGGTGTACCAAGAATGTGTACTATACGCTCTCGATCAGTATAGTTTTTTATTGAACAATTGATCCAATCTGAACAATTGTACACCTTTTTAATAGCAAATATCCTGTAATAAAGAAATGAAATTTCTGGCGTGGTATTATATCAATTGAAAATATAATTAGCCATTCGAATTTCAGGCACTGTGACTTGAACAACAGTCAGCAAATGCAATTAAATCATTTGAAAACTTTTGTCTTGTATTCTAATAAATTAACTATTCATATTTCCAGCTGCTATTCCATGTGTTGCCCCTTTGTGCAGGCAATCACTGCTAGCCTACGAACCATTAGGAGAAGCCCACTTTCCCACAGTGTTTACGCCGGACCAGCGCAGCCGTGGGGCATATATAGTATAGTCGTTTATTTTATAGAGCAATTTTCTTGTGAAATAGGCTTAAAATGCATGCATTTACCCAATAACGTAGTTAACATACATGTAGTGAACTAACAGTTTAATTTACTTGTTACGAGTGTTTGCCTTCCACCAGGGGTAGAAAAAAATGTGCTGCCATAACGTTTGTGCTGTATCAATTAATTAAAGTGCCCAATTTCAACAGAAAAGGATATAAGAAAGAATTGTAATGCCATTCATTAATATAAAATCTGGCCAGTCCACCAGGCACTATTGGTTGTCAAAGCAAGGTGCCGATGGCGCAGGGATTTTGGAAAAGGTCTGGTGTTCCACCCGCACCATTATGTAGCTTGTAAATTTGAAAACATGGAATCCAATTAGGTACTAAGCAAAGCCAAAGCTAGAATGTGCTATCTTACTAGCAAGATGATCATGCGAAAACGGCGAATACGAGCCTCTTTAAAGCAAATATATGTGTGGTGCCAATAAATTGTTTACTATACTAACAGGTGAAGCATTTGAAGATTTAACAATTAAATGGACTGCGTGTATAGAAATTGATTTCAATATTTGAATGAAAGAGGCTTGTGTTGATATTTACAAGTTTTTGAAGAAAAAGTTATGGAATGTTTATAAGAAGGGTAATGGTAAAGCAAGTGTGGTTGAACCGAATGTCAGTACAAGCGAAAGGGTAAGGACCCTTGACTGTTCCAACTACAGTACATCTACATGAACATTGAAAAGATATTAAAGAATAGCAAAAGAGATCTCAAATTGTTATAATTTGCGTGAAATCTGCTGCAAGGCGGGTCATCCAACGCCTCGCCAAGCACAACGACCATTTGTCACTTGTTTTCAGAGAACGCCAGAATTGCTGCATAAAGCAGCAGCAATGACTATTCAAAACAAGCCTTTTCTTCAAATGTTTCGACTACATGTAATGTATGCTAAACACCGAAAATGCGCACCCCTGCAGCCAGTAGCAGATTTTCAAGAGTTTTTCTCCAAGGAATTTCGAGCCATGCGTGCCCAGAAAATGGAAAATGAGGACGTTCGGGCCAAGGTAAATTGGCGCCAGGCGTTTGGCATTGATTAATGAACGCCAACGAGTGTGCATTGGTCGGCCTCCACTCGTGCTTGCCTATTAAAATAAAATGATTCGACAATTTTTTTTTTATTCAGGGGCTTGCCTAATTAGAGATATTACATTTTAAAATTTTCAGCGATAAACGAAAGCCGGACCAATGCGTTTCATTTTGTTTCTCATTTGGAAATTACACTTGAGCTCGAAGAGAGCTACAGTTGATCTACGGTATACAACTTTGAGGGGACAACACTAATTTAGAGGGGGTTTTAGGGTTTAGCAATTCATTTTTAATGTCGATGAAACATAAAGAAGTTCATGTTATAGTAGTGTGGGCCTATACTAAACTGTATAAATCTAACGCACGACCTGAAAGATAAGTCAATAGCAATAGAAATCACATTCTGCAGTGATCTCTCTTAATTAACATTGCTCCCAATGATCCGTCTATACATTATACATGTATGTATTTAAAGATTAAGAAAGTGAGAAAATACTTCTCATGGTCTGTAATCTTCAATTACACATTATTTACTTAACTTTGGTGTGTCGTCTCTGATATAATTTTGATGTCATGGAATCAGGGCGGCTAACAAATTCCAAGATTTGAATTAGTATACCTTTTTAGGACTATGTTGGAGAAAAATTAAGGACTATTTTAGGACTTCTGGAGCTAAATTAATGATTGTTTTAGGATTTTTTCCAACGGTAAAATTGTTAGGAAACAGCTGTTCAAGATTTATCATCTTTACTTTACAATACCTAAAGAACAAACGGTGTCAAACTGTACCTGTACCAAGCTAAACGCCGTCAGGATACCTGTAGGTAGTGGGATAACACAATGTATAATTAGTTTCAGGACTTTTTCTTTGAATATTTAGGACTTTTAGGACATTTATGACTCTTTGTTCTTTAGCAATTTTTTGGATATTTTAGGACTTGTTTGCCACCCTGTGGAATGATTTCTTCCTAGCAAACATTGAAGTGTTTCGATACCTTTTGCCGTAATCTGTATTGTTGAAATGCAACTGATACAATTTTCAAATTCCAAGGAAAGTTTGAATTTCGCAGCATAGCAAATGCAGAAAGCGACCAATAGGTCAGAACACGCGTTTGGACTACGGCGCCCCCTGCACCAGCCAGCTAATATCATTTAGCTCCGCCTTCAAAAAGAGATGCCCAATAGCGAAGAACACCTCCCAGCGATTTTAAGGCGTTCTCCCTTCCCCACCCCCTGGCCTTTACCCCTCGTTTCCAGAATTTGTGGGCCACACGATATGTGGGGAAGGAAAGCCAGGGGGAAAAGAAGGCACACTGTACCTTTGCAGTCGGTACACGTTGATATGAATGAAATCAACATGTAGGGTACATTTTAGCCCCAGGGGCAGGGACAACTCCATTATCAGGTGGAAGGTGGAAGGTGTTATAGAGGTGGCCAGGTACATGTACATAAAAAAGTAGAATAAAGAAGTGAGTCTCCAGGGATTTGGTAAACTCTTTGCCTTGTTTTGGGAAATCGCCTTCTTCGAATGCAAGTGTATTTGCATTTATAGTACATGTACGTGTAAGTTAAAATTAACATCTAGTGAACAATACCGCGCATTTTATCACCTTCATGGTGAACTCGTTAGTTTTGAGGATAGACCTACACTGTACATTGACAGTTTTCTGAATTTTCACCTACATTGTACATGTACATGTATAATGTCTTATTGAGTGAAGATTGCACAAAACAGAGATTTGTACATGTACTAATACTCAACTTTGAAAACTTGATTTCATTTCAGTGGATCTTGTTTCTGCAAAATATTTTTGTAACAAATTAAATTGATTTGAATATACATATATATTCCTTCAAGTACTGTACTTCATTTTTGAAAATTCAAGCATGCAAAATTAAGCTAATAAAGGCTGGGCGATTTCTTAACGATTAGGACCGTGAATTATCTACCAGTATAACTAATAAAAACGTTTTATCAGTCATTAAATAAGCATTTTCAATAAATATAAACATTCACTGAGCAATGAGCATGTTTATTTTTCAAATGTTGACAGATTTTCGTTCTTATGACATGGTTTTTACGAGACTGGGTCACCTGATGGTTATCTGAAAATTTCCGCAAACAAACAAATTCCCGCAAACATACAAATTCCTCCTCAAAGGGACTTATTATGGCCTGGAATACATTGCAGCAAACGCTGCATGGGTGAGGTCTGAAAAATTTCTGGGAATTTGAGGTGGGAGTAAACAGATTACTGGAAGCCCATCAAAAACAGAAACTCGTGAATAGGAAACGCACAAAGTGCACTTTTTAATGCCATGACTGACCCGTGCATGAGTCATATTTTGGGCAGGCCCAATGTAATTAGCAACAGTATAAGGTTATACACAGGCATGAAAACCCACAATGCATCTGAACCGTTTTATTATATACAAGCACATGGTTGACGACTTTTCTGCAAACCACAACAGGAAAATTCTGAAGCAGGAAGGTTTATTTATGGCTGCTTGCATCGATATCCGGTTACTTATTAATGATTATGTTGTTGATTGAAGATTACAGCCACGAACTCGATAATTCGTCGTCAACTTTAATCTCCAAGTAAGCTCGTTATTGAGAGGCTCGGTTAGCAAAGCTGGTAGTGTTAAAATTTCTTTTTTTAAAACGAGATTTTTTTATCTTGAAAATCGTTGTTCACACTCCCAATAACAGGGACCCAATGGTATGGCAACACCAAGGCCATTCTTGAGATTCGGTCTACGCACTTTGTATCGGAAACATTTTTAAAAGCTTCTACAGTATAAGTCAAACTATTGCGAATTTCCAACTAATGTACAAAATAGGTCTTCCATAACATGCACTTTGCATCCATTTGTGTTTCAATGCAAAATGTGGAGATAAATTATGCGCAAATCATAAACCCAGTCTCTTGTTTGTTTTTTTAATTTCAATATACATGTATACTGAATGAATACGGAGAATGCAATGGGAAGGACATGCATTTCTTTACAATTTACACTGTAAATATTTACAAACAATTACGTGTACTGTGATTAAAAGGCGAAGTAAAAGCTAAAACTTTAAGACGACATACAGTAGTAAAAAGTAAAAGTATTATTTAAATTTTATATCGCATTTAATTTTGAAATTATTATTATTAATCGTTTTTCAATCAACGGCAAAATTGGTGGTTGGCATTCAAAAGTAAGCAATGCGAAATGCGGGTTTTGATAATTATATGAGCGCTTCAGAGACAAAAAATGCAAGTGCAGCCTAGTTGTTTGTACATTTTATGATCGATTTATTTGTTTTACACTTCTTATGGACTTGAAAATAATAGAACATTTAGTTTTTACGATTTGCGCATATTACAAAAACCATTTGGAAATAATGTGCAAAATAGCGTGGGCGTTGATTTATCCAGTGGATCGTGTATTTTGCCAAAAATACCGCAGCGGCTATACATTAAGTTTCCCTCTCTTTGACAATTTTGGAGAACCGAATTACGGGCAGGAAATTCTCCGAAATTTAATAGGCTGATTTTCGAGCAAACGCGAATTTCCAAGCGTTAATTTAGGTTTTCGATTTCTCCTATACTGTACTAGTAAAAAACGAACAAATTCTTCACCCTCTAGTTTTTCGCAGGTTGGGGTGGGGGTGCCATTTCGGGTCCACCCGGCAGGCACCTTGTAATTTGAGGGTAGAGCAACAAAGCCAGTCGAAGTGGATTATTCCAAGCAGGAGGGAGGGCAAAAAATCGAGGGGGGAAATAAGGTCGAGTGTTACCACTTTGTTGTCCTCCCTTTGGCAAAGAAGTTCATTGATTTTTGCAGATATTTAACGCGTTTTCACCAAGCACCGTCTCTGCCAACGGGTTATGAAAACAATTAACGCTAATCGCGTACTAACTGCCATTCGCGACGCCGATTTTTCATTTGCCAGGAAGCTATTTTCGAGTCCAACAACATCGTGAAGAAAGAAATTCGAATATTGCATCCATCTGGGCTTTGCTAGCGGTCGCCATCTTGGAACGCGTCTCAGCCATGTTGCTTCGTGACGAATGGAGAAGATAAAAAATGCGAAGAGTCTGCCTTTTGGGCTCTGGAATGTTTACTTTATATTCCTGCGGTGGTGATGTAGTGTCGTGACGTCACGAAATTGCTCCGACGCCATCTTGTTTGGCGTGCTGTTTTCACGCGCTCATTATGCCAAAAATGAGGCCCAAAAAAACTCGGAGAAAAGGTCAGTAGCCTGCGCTGGAGTGTGATAGTACCCCCATAACCGCACACTCCCAGGATGCATACTATATACGTCACTGTGTACCTTGCATGTACTTTCTCCAATTTTCTGTTTATTTTGCCATATTTGCCAACCTTACAGAAAATTACGTGCTATTTGTTGATCCGTGTTAGTTGTGGTGCGAAAATCCAGTTCAAAATAGTCCCTTTTTTCCTGCTGTTGCGCAAAAAAGTACAGCCAAGCAACAATATGTGATTAGTTCTACTGCAATTGTCTGACTTGGGAAAATACTTGAAAATGACAGAAATAGGCCTGTCAAAGGGCCTAAATTCCGAAAATTTACGAACTGGATATTTGCGTGAAATGAGACAAGAGGCACAAAATATTTTATGTGCGAAACTATTTTGTAATTGCTAATGTAAACTCGTATTTGGCACTGTTTTATCGAAAATGCATCACACGTGGGTAGCCCTGTAAGCCTTATATTACTTTAAAATGTATTTTATGTTCCGATGTTTCGCAAATTTACCGGAATGAAATGTTGCGAAAAATCAAAGATTTGCGACATTTCATTATTTGTTATCGTGAAATTAATCCCTGGTTTCGGCGCCACCGCGAATATACTGTACAGTAAACAGTAATCGTTCATGATAATTTTCACAAGGAAATTAGCATTGTCCGTCTTTTAGCATGATTTTAAAACATGCATGCATCTTAGCCATTCGTTTTATAAACACATTTTGATTTTCTATAGTTTATTAAATATTCCAAACTATAAAAATGGCAAGGTGATGTTTCTAAATACAGTGTTTGACGGCATCTAAATTCGCCCAAAATCACTCATTCTATAGAAATGGTCGCATAGACTATTCCCATTCAGTGTTTGCAGTATACCTGCATTCAATGGTTTAAATTTCGAAACGGGTTCTTAACATATGAAAAATGAATTTTTTCCGTTTGTAAATATAAGTATTTTTTGTGCGAAGCATACATTATAGGTTTGTGAAGTTTAAAAATATTTGAAATATAAAATATGGAAATTGGTTGACGACCCGAAATAAAGGAACACCTGAAAATATTCTGCACAAGACCTTTAATTTTAATTTGCAGTTTGGCAAGCAGTGCGTGTAAATGTTAATAATCGCTGATCAAAACAGTAAAATCGGTTTACTCGAAGGAAATAAAAGATGTCCTGATCTTGCATGGGGTCGAAACTGTCGGCCCAAATATACAACATTTTTATGTTCAGCTTGTAAACAAACTCATATTTTCGGTCAAAATTCATTCTATTCGCGAAGTTAACATTTCTCGTTTTCCGTTTTATAGACCAGTATACAGATATCGTGTATATATAAATTTCATGTATATTTAATAAAAAGTGAGAGACAGTTTGTTTGTGCATTTTTTATTTGTCTCACAATGCGCTATACATGTATATACCATATTCTTGTAAATGCATGCAATTTAATGTGAAAGGTCCAAAACCTACCCGTGCCTCGATATCACCTTTAGTTCCCTCAAGTATTGATTCGAAACAGCGTGAGCGGCTAAAAGCCGATCTTGCAGGCCCAAACCGACAAAAATTCGAAATCAAGATTAACCTCTTGAGTATAGCAATAAAATTTTATACTTTTGCCATCATATTCTGTTTGACTTCAAAAACTTGGCAAAATTGTTGTCACGTGAAACCGAATTTAAAAAGGAATTTGTGTTGTAAAAATATACGGTTTGTTGTTGCCTTTGAATTCGTAAAAATGACGCCAAAAATGACCCAACTTGACCCTTTGGTTCACACACCTGTATGAGATGAACTTTATTATTATTATTTGTCGAGTCAGCTGTTTTAGTTGCTATAAAATTGTATACTTGCTGAGATAATATGGGCCGCGGCGTCGGCAGCATGATCTATCGGCTTTAATTTAGGCTTATTTTGCGCCGATGCTACGGAAAGGCCCTTATAAACAACTTTTAAGTGCACAATAAATATGACGTCATTTATATATAGAATACATGTCAGATTTTATGCGGGTTAATAATTCAACAAACTTCGGTCGCTTATTTTAATGCATATATGGTCAATGTGGGGAATGTGCTTTTTGGTATATAACACGGTTATATTTTCAATATACATGTACATGTATACATTACTGCATGCAGATAAGAGCGTCTGTATACCGGTATTCACTGCACGGTGAGTTTATTGCAAAATTTAAAAATAAGAGGCCATACATGTATATACATGTACAGTATTAATGTAAAGCATTAATCTATATAAACGATGTAATGTAGAAGCATATTGCGAATTAAATGTACATGTATATAGCGACATGTTCTGAAATACACCATTGCATGCATTTTGGTTTTGACCTCT
>JAQGAF010004138.1:0-15212 GCA_034687865.1 Kryphioiulus occultus
GATAGATATGCTTTGCCAAATTATTGTACAAATTGATATGGCAAATCTTTGGTTATATACCCATTTTATCACTTCTGTTTGACTGTAACAAAGTGAGATTAATGTTACTGCATTTTAACATTTCTGATATTAAAGTAATACACTACCATCACAGTAAAATGTTTATTAAGGAACCCAAAATGTTACGCAAATGTAGCTTCAAACAAATCTCTATTACAAACAAAGCTTGCAATCAATTTCTGTTGAAATTTACCAAAAGGTTGTAATATTTTCACAAACACAAATTACCTCCTAACTCTTGTGAACGACAGTTGATTGCAGTCTGGGTTAGTGTGTTCATCAAACCCAAGCGTAGATCCTCATTTTGAATACTCCGTATCAAGGACTCCAGAAATGACATAAAACCACTGATTCCATCTACAACAGGAGGGGTTGCATGTGCATTATTGCTATTTGATACAACTATAGGCTGACGTAATGATTCAGCGAGAGATGCTAAGGCCCCAGCATAAGGATCCACACTGATTGCCCGGCGTTTTGCAGGAACACTTGATACAACTGATGATGTAGAAATTTCAGGGCTTACTGATGGGGATGTGCGAATACTTGAACAAGGAGATGTATTTTGTGATGCCAATGGTATAGCTGCAGCACTTGAAGATGCTGGTATTTCACTGGATATTTGAGGTTGAGGTGCTGGAGATTGTGGTAATGGTGGAGTAAAAACAACTATGTCATCATTTAATTCTCCTTCAAATAATAAATTTAGCCTGTTGTCTTCACATAAGCCTACATCAATCAAACATATCTGAGAATCCTGTGGGAAAAGGCATTATATAAGGTATGTTATGTTAAGATAGAAATCAGTTTAATTTATTTGGATATTATGTCTCACTTGTGTGAGTGTTTCATCTGCATTGGCGTTTTTTTCCATAGAGTTCCTACTTTTACGTGGGACATAGTAAGAATTGAGGAATCCCAGGTGCTCATAATACCACAGACTTGGCTTGTATATCTTAAATTGAATAGAAAGTTGCTATAGACACATTCAGTTAATGATGACAAATTAATCCTTACTCACATCATCAGTTCCTGTGCCACTTTTCATTGATGCTTTAACCTTTACATTTTCGATATTATACTGTGTACGCAAATTATGAAATTTGGTACAACATTCCTTCTCCGTAGTTCCTGGTCTTATTGTTTGTACAGCCTTTTGTACTTTCTTGAGTGACTCACTCCTCAAGTGTTTATTGTGGTAGGATGGCAGGTTCACTGCATACAAGCAGCATTCCTCCTTGTATGCATCAATTAGTACAATTATTTGGTCATTAGACCATTTGTTTTTGTTGGTATCAAGTTGTTTAGGTCCCATTTTCACGTATGCACTTGCAGTAAAAACATGGAGCCAAAATGGGGAATTTTCCCTGTTGCATCCCCATGTGACCCTTTTCACTCCTCTCATTGGCTAGCTGCTGCAGCCAGCACCAAAACCAGCTGCAAAAATAGCACCAACCCTATCATCAATTTCCAGCAGGGTGGCTAGCCCACAAGCCAGCAATGACGTCATTTTCCAGCAGAGGGACAAGCATTGCTGCCATCAAGACTCCCAGCAACCCACTGAGCAGAAGAAATAGCACCGTGTGCAGCAGGCTTAATTTACTGGCCAATGACTCCTCCGGGAATCATGCATGCAGGCTGTCAAGTGATTCCTATAATTCCGATATTTATGAGGTAGCCCCATATTATTAGAAAAATTCCCTTGTATTGTATACGTGTATTTTACTGCAAACTGCTGAGGCAAAGAAAAATGTAGCAGAAAAAAAATTAATGTTCAAATTTATCCTTTCTAGTTTTGTTTTAAAAAAATTGCATACGACATACCTGCAATAATTTGCTAATTTTTTTAAGAAAAAAAATCCTTTATTCTTCCTATATTTTATTCCTTTTTCCTATATTCGTCCCATGTTTTTTTTCCTTTCTCCTATATCCTTCCTCTGTTTTCTTCCTTTTTCCTATATCCTTGCTCTGTTTTATTCCTTTTTCCTATATTTATCTTATGTTTTTTTTTCTTTCTTCTATATCCTTCCTATGTTTTATTCCTTTTTTTCTATATTTTTCCTATATTTTATTCCTTTTTCCTATATCCTTCCTCTGTTTTATTCCTTTTTCCTATATTCTTTATATGTTTTATTCCTTTCTCCTATATCCTTCCTATGTTTTATTCCTTTTTTCCTATATTCTTCCTATATTTTTTCATTTTTCCTACATTTCCTATATTATTCTACCGCCGTACTGCTTGACAGCCTGTGCATGTAATTTCGGTCATGGCGAAAATGTTGCTCAGTTAAAAAAAAAATGACGATTGGAAACAAGTAATAATTTACATTGGTGTATTTCACAGCAGTTGAATTTATCTTACTTGCATTTTAAACTTGCTGAAAAATTCTGACAATTTAACATTGGTCATCTATATTTTTGGCTAATTTCTTGCAGATTACGTCAGATTAGTCAGAAGAGAGTTAAAAGCATAATTTCTGTTCAATATTTTTCACGCAATTATGTTCATTCGAAGTTCATCATTCCCAAAAGCATCATTTGCCCATAAAGGGGTAACAACATATGATACCTTTAGTAAATCTTGCCACCAGAGAGCGTCTTATCCCTGACCCTGCGACGCACCCACCTGCCTGAACGCCATTAGACGTCTTTAAAACATCTCACAAGAAAAAGATGGTTTTGTTTTTGGCGACCCCCCACGTCCCAATTGTTTTTTCATCGTTGTTCTTCCCGAACGTGGTTTCGCTTAATCCCGATTGACGTTTGTTTAACGATGATGAAGTCTTAAAACGATTGACGATGACGAATGGAACAAGCGACGGCCATTTTTTCTCCTTCTGTTTCGGTAAGAACTGTTTGTGTAGAATACGCTGTTGGGTAGTGTTGTACAGTAGAATACGCAACATCTTAAGCACCTAAGAGATTTCCTACAACCGAATGAGGTTCGAGATTGGTCTAGTGCAGTCAGAGATACCAGAAAATGCGTTGAAATTCATCAGCCACTTTCGGTAATTTTCCATAAAAGTCTCGAACTTCAAGATGACTGACAAAACTACTTAATTCCTAACGCAATATTGCCCCCTGCAGACTCAGATTTGAGAGTTGACCCCCCTAGTGGCTAAATATTAAATGCGAGCAAGGTGACTGACCCCCACCACCCTGTAAGTATTCGTATCCTGTTTGTGATGGACACCGTCCACCTGTTACATCAAGTTTTCTATGCTGAAAAAAATTGTAGCAGTAAAGTGCAGTGGTGAAAATTTGGATCATAACGCTATTTTGTGATAAGCTTGCAAACAAATACACGTAGTGCTTTAGAAGGGATTTTAGAAGCCACAAAAAACATTTTCGAATGACCTCCATGACGTCATCGGGCTGAGCTCGTTTTGCACTTGGGCGTCGCTTCTGAATTCAGGTTGAACAACCTGGGCTTGAACCCATGGCCCGCACGCGCCCACGCAGTATGACGTAACATCCTGTCGAACACTGACGCTTCCTCTAGTTTCGTTTTGCACGGCTTCCTGGGTTGACTAGAACTAAGCGATGGATCACATTAGCAAACTTAGGTAGTTTTTCTAAAATATCTGGAAAACTTCTGGAAATTGTAAGAATGGCATACCGTAAATCGTATAATTCATAAGTTTTTGTTTGTTAGTAAAGTTGCTCATATAGCAACTATGTTTATTTCGCTTGATATAGATTTGTTTGGAATAGAAATGAATAGAATAAAATAATTAAATTGAAATGTTAGATTTATTGAAAAGAACTGATCAAAACAAATGGTAAATATGTTTGCAAAATAATTTTTTTCCAGAAGAGGGATAGCACTCTCTTATGAAGAAAATAAATTTTGCGAATTCAGCGGTTATTGATATTTAAAAATTGCTCTATTCCTGAGGTGGAGGAAAACGTATAGAAGCCACGTACAAAGAATATCACTTACAATTATACTAGTAATGTTAATTAATTAAAAATAGAAGAATCTTTCCACATTTATTGTCTTTGGAAACATTTGCTCTATGCTCGGTGCTGATGTTTGGGACAGTGTGGGATACAGTATTGTTGGACATCTTCATTATAGTGATGGTATCATGACTGCTACAACATACTGTACATGTACATGAATGTGAATGTGTTGCATCATACAATAGAAACTTCTACATTGTATATTTTTTGAAACGATCGACTTTATTTTTGTTTTGTTAAAGTCCTTTCTTAATTTTGCCTATGTTTTTTGCTTTTGATACATATTGCGTTACGTAGTGATATAATACAGGTACGTTCACACCTGTTTTACTTTTAATTTACCTATGAACAGCAATGTCCATACTATGCTAATAGTTTTATTACCACGGTATGCACTGTACTTTTTATTTTCGACATTTTTCTGCCAGTTATATTCCATTGCTGCGACCCTGTTACTAATCTCTTTGGCAAGGGTTTTATTTGTCGTTATTGCTGTTGTTCGCTGTTTTCGTGTTACTGTTCCAGAGAAATTTTCCACGGCTTATTTTATTTTTTTATTTTACCAAAATCTGGGGTTTCGAACTAAGCTTTCGATTTCGTAAACAAAAGCTTTCGCAATATACAGTGTACATGTATATGGCATTGGGCTGATTTCTCAGTAGTCCAAACATCATGAGGTCGAGAATGGGGCAATGAAGTTGTCCCGGACAACCCAAAAAAACGTTTGATTTTCTGGGCTTCAGTCCTGTTTTCAATCCGTTAACGAATCGACGTAAGCTCTATTTGTTATGCTTTTCTTATTTGCCCCCAGGAGGTTTATTTCACTTGCATATTTCGTCATAATCGGGGCGAACACGAGCACCTTTGTTGCCAATATCGAAGGTGGTTTTGACAGATGTAGCTTATATTGATTCGATTATAATCCAGTTAATAAACAGCGTCAATGAAAAATCGACTTTTTTGACCCATTACCTCTGTCGAGGAGATCATGGAAAAGTCATGAACTGAAATTCAGGTCATGGAAGCCATGGAAAAGTCATGAAATGTGCATCAGGGTCATGGAAAAGTAGCTGTAATACAGTGGTCCCAAACCTGTGTACTGTCAAGTACCCCTTTTCGGGATTTTAACTGTGAAGGCTGTAGGCGAACTTTTTTTTTAAAAAAAATTACCTGAAATATAGATTGTGATAATTTTCAATTGTGGTTCATTAGTGTTTGCCATAAATTTTAATAACTATGGGAATACCTGCATTTGTTTACAAGGATACCTGCATTTAGGAATCATTTTTTGTGTGGTGAACGTTTTATTTAAATTTTTTTCTAAACCATTAAGAATTTTGGCGAAATTATTCCGAAAACTCAATCACAAATTATAACAATCCATCTTTTGTGGTTTAGTTTTCGAAACAATTTCACCGACATTCTTAATTTTTAGAATTACTCTTAAATGAAATATAGTAGAAGGGAAAATTTATTTGTTTACAAAGGATACCCAAAAATGAAGCTATAAGATTTTTTATAAACTTGTTAACATATTGTTTGGAAAACCGTAGCAAAAGTGGTGGATTTTAGCCCACATTTATAAGAAATGTTTGGTTATATTGAGCATTTCATTACTCATTAGAGAACGTCATAGGCGACATTTTTGATAAACAAAATAGTAGCAACAATGATGGATTTTGTGAATTTTATGTAAATAGTTGGTAGTATGTCACATTCCATCTAGAGAGGTAGTGCTGATTTTACGACCCCTTTAACACTGCAGATGTTCCCCGCACACTGAGGACATACCAAACGAAAATCTAGTTTTACCAACCAGATATGGCGAAAACCGCGATGACGAGCAGCTGTGTGTTTCCTGCTCGGTAATGGAAAACTCGGTGAAGTTTTCGTCATTTTTCTACAGTTGTTAGCCAGGTAGCCAACAGCAACCAATGCTAGTGTCCAGTCTGTTAATGTCACCATTATTTTCCAAGCACCATGTTTATTACTCATGGGGTCATGAGTTCAACATTTGTCAATTGATGAAGGTTTCCTCTGAAGACATCCTAGTTCTCCACCAGGTGGCAGCACCATCGCTCCGCCCATGCGCTGAATTCGTTGCCTATATTTAGGCGTTTTTCTGCCTCCTTGACCCCTGGACTGCCCACCAGGGGGCGAGGGCGTTTCCTCCTTAACTCGCCCTATGATCGATGGCACGTGCTGTTCCTCCCCCCTCCCGACAGGAGGCGCATCACCCCCTCCCACATTTATTTTTGGCTTGACCACCGTCTAGTCGGCCATCTTGTTGAATGAAAATAAAAAATAGGAGACGAGAAGGAGATGAATGAGAGACTAACGTGCGTCCACCCTCTTGACCCTTTGACCCCGCCCCGCTGCTTGACCTCTGACCCCCGAACCCCCAACCACTTCGCCATTAACACTCGAGCTGTCATCGATGGAATGACCCCGCTTGACCCCGTCCCGTCATGCACCTGTAGCTCTTCAGAAGCTACAGGTACCCTCATAGCGTGACTTTAAACTTGGAGACGATAAAACGATAAGAATACAAAACTAATGTGGTTTTTAAACTGACGTCTTGAACGTGAACATTGACGCCATTTAAAGGGTTGCTAGCAGTGAAGTGACGTCATATGTTGCAATCTGCCATTGCTGCCCCTGAAAGGGGGCAAACACAGAATGCTCATCTGCCGTGTGTGTTTGCCAGATTACTTCGAATAACTGCTGGTGAAAAGCGGTCAGTAATACTGCTAAGTTACTGTCAGTATTTAAACCCATGCTAAGCCATGGTGACTACCAACCTGGAAAGCTCAGAGAATTTTATATTCAACCTGGAAAACTGGAAATGTTATATTCAACATTGAAAACCTGAAAAACTCTGGGAATTTTATATTTAACCTGGAAAACCTGAAAAACTCAGGAAATTTTATATTCAACCTGGAAAAACCTGCAAAACTCGGGGAATTTTATATTCAACCTGGAACACTCAGGGAATTTTTTCTTCAAGCAGCAAAACTCAGGGAATTTTATATTCAACCAGGAAAAACCTGGAAAACTCGGGGGATTTCGTGCTTAGACATTAATGGTCACCATGGCAGCATGACGCTCGAAAGCGTCGTGTTGCCTTGGAGGTCAAAGGGTCAGCCCTTGTCCTTTGACCCCATTCCTAGCGCGCTGACTCTCGTCTTGCTTTGGTGACGTCATTTCCCAGGGTCGTTTTGCAAGAATCCAGGGGCTCATCCGGGGCTCTTCCGTCGATTTTCTCGCCACTTCCGCCGTGGTTGTCCCGCGATTAACGTCACCCTGGCGCGTTGCACCAACGACCGTCAACCGTTTGGATACTCCGATTAGTTAACGGCTCGTTAAGCGGACAAGCGTGAGGTTTAACGTACGAGCTGACCATGATTACTGGATGTTGTTGTGCGCGTATGAAATCTCGATGGAATTGTCCAGTTTGGGAAGGTGGTCGGGTTTAAGAGGTAATGTCCAGTGTCAGCTGCTTTTGCAGGCTTAACCTTATCGAAAATTGAAATATTGGACTTGATTTTAGACTGGTGCTGATTTGTCCATACTGTTGGTTATATTTCTTGCTTGCTATTAGACGGGGGTTACGCTTCGAGAAATGTTGTTTAGCAATGGTGTGGAGGTCAATGATAACCATGGAATAAATTGGGTTCCACATATGACGTACAGTATCTTTGATAATAGTAGAGTTGCATCGAATCAGAATTTCAGACAACCTTGAAATCAAACTGGTTATGCGTGTATGCAACTGAAGTACAATTGTAAATATCGCGAGTTTGCAATAAGTTTTCTTGCAATCACTTTGCTCATAGGCTGCGTGAAATAGTCAAGAATTTAACGAGCAAGTACTCATCGGAGGCGTGGATCGGCTTTTGGCTTCCCCGCGCAAATATTACTGCAAGGTGTGGGTGAGGACGATTTGTCCAATGCGAATTTTGCGATGATAGGGTCCTATTTCCCCTTCTCCTCCCCTAACCCCTTTCTTCTTCATCTCATCTTTCATCTTGTTGACTTCCTTGTTCCTACTATTCTCTTATTACACCTTAATTCCTCTTTGACTTATTTCTGCATACCTAACCTTTCCTTCTTGTTCTCATATTTTGACCACTTTCTTTTTGTTCTCATATTTTGACCACTTTCTTTTTGTTCTCATATTTTGACCACTTTCTTTTTGTTCTAATTTTGGTGACCCCTTCTTGTTCTTAACGTTTGACCACTTTCTTCTTGATAGGCCAACGTTAAAAATTCCACAAACAAAACTTTCTTCTTGTTCATGTAATATGACCCGTCTTCATGCTTTACATCTCATCATAACTCCTTGTTTCTTGTTCTCGTGTTATGACCCCTTTCAACTTGTTCTCATTTTTTGCCCTCTTCTTGTTTTCATCTCAAAATCCCTTCATCTTTTCTCACATTTTGACCACTTATCCAATTTCTAATGACCCCTATCTTCATGTTCTCATTGTATGACCATGTTTTCTTCGTATGTTTTGACCACTTTCTTCTTGTTCTTGTTGTTTGACCTCTGTTCTCATCTTCTGACCCCTTTCTTCAATTCTCATCTTTTTGATTCCTTCTTGATCTAATATTTAATGCATCTTTTGACCCCTTTCTACTTGTTCTCATCTCGTAACTCCTTTCTTCTTTTTTCTCACATTTCGATCTCTAATCCAATTTTTTTTACCCCTTTTTTATTCTCAGATCATTATTTATTTCTTCTTGTTCTCATCTCGTAACACCTAGTTTATTGTTCTTGTTTTATGACCCCCTTCTCTCAATTGTTGTTCGCATCGTAAGACCCCTTCTTCCTGTTCTTATCTTTTGATCTCATAACCCCTTGTTTCTTAAATTGTTCTCATTTTGACATTTTTTGACCCCTTTCTTGTTCTCGCCTTTTGACTCATAATCCAATTTCTTATGACCCTCATCTTAATACCTTTTATTTGTTCCCATCTCATAACCCCTTTCTTCTTGTTCTCATCTTTTAGCCCCTTCTTCAATCTTCTTTTTTCACCTTTTTCATCCTCGTTGCCACGATTGACAATTTCTTCATTTTCCCCAACTCTTTCTACTCACTGGTACCGCTTCCTTTTTTTTTTCGTACATACTGTGTTTCTTCATCTCATTCTTTTCTTTTAGACATGTAATGTACTGTTTGACCTTTTTTTCCCATCGTCACCTTGCGAACCATTTGTGCTCTTTTCCCGGAATTCCCGTTGCCTCCCACGAATCGAATTAAATATTAATTTATAGAAACTAAATCGTAATAGAGTTGAGGTGCGATCACGCCTCGCTAATTAACTAGATTATTAACTCAATTAATTAGGCCATTCGTCGAACTGCTTTCTTCCTACTCAGCCTCACCCTACTTGTGACACCCATGACCGTCCAACTGAATATACATATCGTATACGCCATTCATTATTATTTACCTCGTTTCATGAATGAACGAATAATTTGAACTTATTCAACGTCTACACCCACGCACCATTCCATCAGCAATGGCGCCTTAGACGTAGGTGGGTTGATTCACCCCCATCCCCTTTACTTTTGAAATCATCGTTAAATAATGATGGATATTATTGTGAAGCTACTCCATTCAAATCAATTCTTCTATGAATTAGTAATGACATTGTACGCTGAGCTTAATAATGCTGAAGCCCACGATAAAAATTGGGAAAAAACAAACTTGTTTTTTCATTCTACGAAAAAATGGAAAATTTTGTGTACTGTACGTGTCATTGTCTAGGTAGTTTTTATGAGGAATCTAAAACTTAAAATACTCGTTATTTAGTCTTTAAAAGACATTATTTCGTAATGAAATGAGATTCAGGTCATAGGGGGCATGGAAAAGTCATGGTATTTTACATTAGGGTCATGGAAATTTTGCCTTCGATTGATTCACACACTATTTGGGTTAAAATTCATCATTTGTCATCCAGTTTCCATGATCATGTCATCACTGTGGTCAGGGTGTTTACCGGCGATTGGAAGACATGGAAGTCATGGAAAAGTAATGAAACGTAATTCAGGTCATGGAAGTCATGAAAATATCATGGAAATGTGGGTTTAAATTCTTCATTTGTCACCTATTTCCGCAAGAAAATTCTCCTACGGCGTGTTTTTGGCCAATAATCATGTTGCCACAATGATTGATGATGTTTCTGAAAATCACTGTTTAGTCATGACATAAAACTCGAACACCATATTCTAAAATACATGGACAACTTTTTTAACTCCTAATCAAAAGTCATGGAAAAGTCACGGATTTTGCAATATCAAATCCAGTAGACACATACATCGAGGTATTTCATAATACAGGGCGTCTACCGGTCATGGAAGTCATGAAAAAGTCATGAAGTGAAATTCAAGTCAAGGGGGCATGGGAAAGTCATGAGATTTATATTAGGGTCATGGAATTTTTGCCTTCGATTGATTCACAAAATGCTTGGGTTAAAATTCATCCCTTGCAATCCAGTTACCATGATCTTGTCATCACTGTGATAGAGAACGTTTCTGAAAATCACAAGTGATGATATACATCTTGAACGACCCCAGTCATGAAAAAGTCATTGAAAATTCATGCTATTTTTAATATGAATAATTATAGCTAAATTGTAGGTGAACTATGTTGCTGCGCAGCAGAATGCAAGTAGTAAATCCGCTCCATAATGCTGATTGAGGGCGGAGTGAAAGGGCCACTCTTAACCTGACACGTATTATAATAAATGAATCAATTTTCAATGCAAACTACTCTTTTTTAAATTTTATACTCGAAATGAAAAAAGTAGTTTTCTCCCGTATTTAAAGAACTCGTTTTTCAACCTTCATTAAATTGGTCGTTAACGAACGACCTGTTTTAATCGAAGGTTGATCTGAAAATCGATTAAATGCAACTGGTCGTTAAATAACGAAAACGTTTTGTTATTAAATACATAACATATCTTTATGAATATTAAAAAAACATAAATCTAGGGGAAACACTCGTTTAATTTTTGAAATTTGTTGCTGAATCAATTCGCAGAAACACGTATTGTAATTTAACGGCAATTTACAAAACAAAACAAAAAATTACAAAAATCGATGAACATTATTTTCAAAGACATAACCTTATTGATCGTGATAAGCCAACCGTTTATTTTCATCCTGTAGGAATTTACTCAAGATTACTTATTGATGCCATCATCTTAAAATATTAATTAGATATTATTGGGGATTGATAAACGGTCGTTATTCCAAAGTCACTCCTAAAGAAATTATTTAAGAGTATCTTTAAGAGTGGGTTTTCCAATCATATTAATTACCTGGAAAACTCAGGGAATTTTATATTCAACCTGAAAAACCTGGAAAACTCAGGGAATTTTGAATTGAAACATGACTTTTTTCAGTAGCAAAATTGTATTTTGTATTTGTTCGTTATAATTCTGATAAATCAGCACAAAAGGTATTGGCCTAATAATCAACTCTTCCATTGACCTAAATTTCTTTCTTAAAATTCAGCATTTGTGATTAAATATTTTCTAAACAAATATCAAGTTTCGTATCTTTAGAGTTAATTTATCTCAATATTACAGGCTGACTGGCCGTCTGAAAAATCTGGGAAAGTCATGAAATTTGATTTGGTCTGTGAAAGTCTGGGAAATTGATTTGGCCTGGAAAAGTCAGGGAAATTGATTTGGCCTGGAAAAGTCAGGGAAATTCATATAATGTCTGAAAAAGTCAGGGAAATTCATATAATGTCTGGATATTTGTTGTGGCACAATTCATTAGATTTTTATAATTATCTCAGAAAAGCATTACAAAAGTGTCTTTGTAATCTGTATTTTCTAAAAATTTCGCGGCGTTTTCATTATCATTAACATTTCATAATATTTCTTATGAAAATTCGCTAAAATTCACCTCAAATGCATTATTTTAGTTTACAAAAATGTCCATCAATATGAAGAACTTAATATTTCGATAGATTTAGATGTAAAGTTCACATCGTTGTTAATATCAACATGCAAAAAGTAAAATATTTCTTGTTATTTATCAAAAATTTTGCCTACGCCATTCCCTTAATTATTATTATTTCTTCTTACAAAACTGTGGGCTAATTCCATCATTTCGTGATCAGGTCTATAATTTCTAAAATTTTCGCCATGTGGCATATGTTTGGATCAAATCTCCGAAAAAAGTGCTCCTTGAAATTGTCTGAAAATTTCCCATAAAGGGTCTGGAAAACCTGGATAAGTCAGGGAAATTCAATTCAAGATTTGGCCAGTCACCGTGATATTAATATTTCTGAAATGTTCATATTGGTCTAAAATTGCACTATTTTTAATCTAGTTTTTGTAAAAAGTCACTTCTCAAAGTGTCCAGTTTGTCCATCCACTCACTTTATAAGCTCGTATTTTTAATTTTTTTTTAAAAAAATTAAAAACTCGTTTGGGCGTGTAATTAACAGCCCGCTAAATTGGTGGTGAGAAAAAGAAGGGAAATGTCTTGATAACTTTTCAGATTAAAAACATTTTTGCGAAGAAAAATAATGGCCAGGACGGAGCCAGAATCTGCTTTTTCTTTTCCAAATAATGTTAATTTTGTGCAAATCTATGCATAGTTTCGCATCCATTGGACGTTCACCCTCCCTGCCCAGCTTTCTTTCGACGAAAACTGACCATTAATTCTAATTCATGCTGGACACGTAGAGAGACAGGGACTAAAAAGTCCACGATTTCGATTCGAAATTCTGGTCATTTGCCCAAATATGGAGGTCGGTCGTAATTGACGCAATTTCAACAACGCCCCATTTTGCGTAATTCTCGGGGATGACCCCGTGCACTTGCTTCAATATCATTTATTGCCGAATTATGAAAATCAGATTCAACAGGTGCGCTAACTTGACTTATTAGACGGTCAGGACTGAGACTTAGTCTCATTTAAAAAAAAAACAATGATAAATGGTCCCTGCGTGGAATAATACATTTTGAATAAGTTTTCAAAATGATTTGTGTTATGCTCTCTATGACGATTTTCAGCTCTCAACTCTCAGCTCTCAAATGCACGCAAAACCGTCGGTTAGGGGTCATCCATAAAGGTTTCCTGAAATTTTCATGATTTCAGATTTGGAAAAAACTCTGTCGCATTGAACAACATACGTAATGTTAATTCACCTTCATTTACAAAAGCACAGGTAATTCTGACAGTAAAAATGGCCAGTTGTAATTGTATTTGATGAATTGCCAGAATCTCATCAGGATTGATCGAACTGGCCGTAATCTCATCAGCTTTGACCAGAAAAGTGACCAGAATGTCATCAGTTTTGACTATAGAAAATTGACCAGTATCTCATCTGTGTTGACCAGAATCTCGTCTGTTTTGACCAGAATTTTTGACTAGAGAATTGACCATAATCTCATCTGTTTTGGCCAGAAAACTGAACAGAATCTCATCGGTTTTGACCATAAAATTATCCTGAATTTCATCAAAATGTTTTACCAGAAAATGAGCTAGAATCTCATCAGTTATGATCAGAAAATTAACCTGAATTTCATCAAAATATTTTACCAGAAAATGAACTAGAATCTCATCAGAACGTTTTACAAGAAAATTGGTCAGAATCTCATCAGTTTTGATCAGAATCTCATAATTTTTGACCATAAATCCCACCAGACTCACATCAGCTATAAGCAGAAAATTGACCAAAATATCGTCACTTTTCAGTTTAAATTCACTGTTACCCAGTAGTTTTCAATCAGTTCTTTCCATGTTAAACTCGAACCCCAGTTTCTGACCTGCACGTCCAATTTGAACCCCTCTCCCTTCTTCCAATGTCCGGCAGTGTCCAGTTTTCGAATCTCTGTGTTGTCCTTTATGGATGACCCCTAGGGTCGTCCTTTATTAGAGCGTAGATGACCACTAATGGAGGTTTGGCGCCACTCCTACATCCTCCGTACCTGGCCGCGGTCAGTTGGTCAGCTTCGGTCCACTCTTCGGACGTTTGACCAATTAAGTGACCACTGGGTGGGCGAGAAACGAATGGTGGTATTTTTATGAATGGGAAATTGGGCCGCCCACGCAGCAACCAGTTTCATTCACAAATTTCGCATTCAGCAAAAGCCAATAAATAAATAATGCGTTTTAAAACCGTCTCCACCCTTCGTTATGCGCTCGGATTTTTATTGTTGTATTTTGGTTCTCGAATCGCCTATTGGGTCATTAAATGGGTGCCGGACCCCGTCATTATCAAACGATTAAATCACTAATGGACGATGCGTGGTTGTCACCTTAACGACGAGGCTAGGGGCCATCCACAAAGGACGTCCTGGGAAGGGGGGGGGTGTGTTCTTCGAAAACCGGACACACTGCCGGACATGCTCAAGGAAAGTGGACGTTCGGATAGTCAATTCGGCTTTTTATAAAAATTTCGCCTATGGCGTCTTCATTATCATTCACTTTCCCTGATATTTCTTATGAAAACTTTCTGCTTAATTTTGTTAAAAAAAATTTCACCTACAGCGTTCCTAAGAAATACGAGCGGTATTTGGCTACTTAGCAAAATTTCCTGCAACGTTTCCAACATTGTAAATAATTTTTTAAAATTTCGAAATAAAAACAGGATTCCCCCAGACTTGGAAAACCTGGAAAAGTCAGGGACTTTATTAATACTAATACACTAAAAATCCATTATTTCCAGTAATTTTTCAGAAAATTCGCCTTTGGCATTCCTTTAATTATTAATATTAAGATTATTATTTCCTTTAACAAGATTTTTTTGGCTAATATCCACCAATTTTAGACTTTAAAATGTTCTCCATCTAGCAATTGAATTGGGAGATTCTTTTTCAATCTCATCGATGTCTTTTGCCTGCTCTTCCCAGCTATTGCTACTTAAATTGCTTCAATACATTACAATTTTGAAAAGAACATCAATACAGCGTGCAAACGAATTGATGATTCCCAAGTTTTAAAATATGGTTGGCTAAAAACACGTCAAATCCGTCAAAATTGTTTGTCTGAAAATTTTCTAAAAAAATCCTGGAAAAGCTGGTAAAGTCAGAGAAATTGAAGTGAAGATACAAACAGTCACCATGTTATAAATAAAATAAAATTAATACATTTATTATGTATTTTGTTTAATGTGAAAGTATTTTTCCAAATCGGACAGGACATGGGGGAGGGGG
>JAQGAF010004139.1:0-15211 GCA_034687865.1 Kryphioiulus occultus
CCAGGTGTCGTTCTTTTCTCGTCGTAACCATGGCAACGGCTCGTTCGATTTTTGTTCGATCGAATTCGATTTATTGGATTCCTGGAGATTGTAATTGAAATCTGAACGAAGTAAATCACGATTAAAAAACTTACCTGCAAATATAGACAATAGTTCTATCAATCTCATACTAAAGTAGTACTGCTGAATAACTGGTAAGATAATCTTTCATTCCTTTGCGTGTTTTAAAAAACAGTATAAAGGAAAATTTCTTGCTGTGAGAATCTAACTTTCCCCTGCCCGGGCTATCCGTCTTCACCTTACAACATGTCACCTTAATAACGTCAAAGCATCATTGCGTTGCAATGGCCGTATTTACAATTTGTCAACTGGTGGTTAAAAGCTGCAACCCAACCAGAATATAGGGCGATAGAGCGTGGTCTATCTGGCTTCGCAAAAACCCGATTCAACATTTCTTCATTATTATAGCGCAAAAAATGGCGTATGATCCGAAACTCGTGTTTTTATTTTAAATGTTCGTTTCGAAAAAACACACACCAAGAAATCCGCGCACGTGCTCTCAGAAATTCAACAACAAAGTCGACGCCCCCTCATTGCGGGTAAACAGAGAAGCTGTGCGAAAAATTATAGAGATCTGGTTTTAGAGTCAACTGAACGTCGTGCTCAATTTGAGGCTGTCAAGTGTCCCCATGACAGAATCGACTTTGTTAAAATGGATTTTAAATTTTTACTCAGATAAAACCACCCCCTTGCGGTTACTCAAACTAAATCCGTAAAATCAAAAATCAACTTTAGGTAAGCAAAACGCGTTTCCATACAGGACTTCCTTGTTTAAAATGCTCTTTAACTCTGCATGGAAACTAGGTATTAGTCAAGTTCATTGGGACTTTAATAACTTCTGTGGAGCTTCAATGTCCTCGGTCGAACTTCATAACTTCTCTCGGACTTCAACAGGATATGAAACAAGTCCAATAACTGTCGCCAGACAGTCCCGATACATTTGTCGCACAACTTTGTCCCCGGTTCATGGCAAAATGCAGTTTTTCCTATTTTCTGTGAGGATTGGATCGCCATATGTAACTTTTTGTACATTCTTCGATTTCTCTGTAACGTAAACATGGCAAGAATCCAAGGTAGAAGGATAAACAGACGTTCGATTTTTGGGCGCTTGCCATGTCATGTTGATGATTTTTTGTTGCTTTGGAAAATAAAGAAAAAAGTCACTGACCCAGCTCAGTAATCCCTCCAAGGGGGGAAACAAGGCTTCCTGTCATCTTTGTTCAAAACCATTGTCAGATGTTGCATTGATCGACCCAAACACTGTTACAGCGCCCCCCAGCGTCACTTTTGGTTGCTCGTTGTCTCTCCCGAAATGTCCCCTAAGTTACGCAAACTTTTGTTTACTTACAGGAACGTCCCATAATGGCGGCTATTCTCACGAGGCTGTTACCTATGCCTTGAAGAACTGCAACTACAGACTGATCGACACTGCCAAACGGTATGGATGTGAAGAAAGGCTGGGATTGGCCATCAAGGTGAGAACAAAATGGCCGCTAGGGGCGAGTTTTAGTTTTGTAAGTTTTGAAAAGAGGACCCTGTCGGATAAGGACAAGAGGGTTGACCCTCTTTCATAGGTAGAATCTGCACAAATGGGGGAATGGGAACAAAGAATAACCCCAGTTTCTTCTCAGGGTCAAGGTTCAATTGTGTATTGTCAATGGGTCTTGAACCTTAATGAGAAACTAAGTTTTGCTGATGTTTATCCAAAATGGAAAGTTTTCGGTCAGCTACAAACATGAATGTTGAATGTTGTTGTAATGTGCTGAAAGTCCCCAAAGGCCACTAAAATCTCAGCCATGTGGCCAGTGTGAAAAATGTAAACATTTATTATTGTGTAAAAATTGGGGGGGGGGGGGAAGTACAACTTATGCGAAAAATTTATTGGAACTGAATTTCATCAGAGCTCCAGCATAAAACTAGGCAAGTCCCCTCCATTCAGATCTTCCCCCTGACCTGGAAAATCTGGAAAACCTGGAAAAGTCAGAGAAATTGAAAAGGCCTGGAAAATGCAAGGAAAATTTGAAAAAGTCAGGGAAACTCAACAAGTCAATAATCTTCCCCCATGCGGACGAAATTCATGATGAACTTGTAAATTTTAAAAAAAATTGCTGTTTCAGCTTATGAATATTTGTGTTATGTCTCCTGTTTATAACAAATAAGCAATAAATACAGCAAAGGTGAGCAGACCTTATATTGGCATATGTCATATTTCTGCATTTTCAGTGGTTAGGGAAGTTGAACATTTAATTTCTGGATGATCATTGTAACAGTTGATTATATTTATTAGAATCTTAAGAATGCATTTGGTCTTAAAATCATTTTCATGAAAACTTTACACTTAAAATCTATTTTTGGTCGATTTTTTAAATTTCGTAACAAAAATGTCGCCTATGGCGTCCTCTTAAATATTAATATTTATACATGTACATGCCATTATGTTTTACAAAAGCAAGCTGAAATCTACCATTTGTGGTCTAGTTTTTGTCAATAATTTGCCTACTGCATTCTCAATATTGTACATTGAAAGTATGCTCAATTTATGCTCAGATTGAGCATACTTTTGCTTTTAAAAGTTATTATAACAGCTAAATACATGCATACTTACATTTACCATAAATATACACCTAAAAAACATTATTTCCTTGAACTTTCCTAAATGATAAATAGTATACAGTATGTCATAGGTCATATAACGTATAAAGTTATGATGGCTCCAATTTTTCCAAAAAAAATGCCTACAGAGTTTCCATCATTATGAATAATTTTTAATATTTCAAAAATCTCGCATTGTTCCCAACGCTATTAATATTTTTAAAAAAAACATTTTGAGGTAAAGACACTAAAAATGTATTATTTCTTGGTAGTTTTTGGAAAATTTCGCCTCGGCATTCCCGTAATAATATTTAGTATTTTTCACAAATTGTGTACTAAAATTACTCATTTTGAAAGGAACATATATGCAGCATGCAAATAAATTGACAACTCCCTGAATTTCACCATGACTTGGCCATGTCTGATGTAAAAATGTGTTAAACCCACAAAATAATGCTTGTTTCAAATTGCCTGGTAATGTTGTACAAAGTGTCTGGAAAACCTGATAAAGTTAGGGAAATTTGATTGAAGATTCAACCAGCTTCTCTGGACTTCTTGGCAAGTGGTTGACCCGCTTTAATAAAAAATAAATCAATTTGGGAAATAGTCAGCTAGTTAAGCTGGTGAGCTGGTACACCATCGGTTTCTTTGAAATTGGTTTATTAACGAAATTTAATTATTCTTCAGTTTCAATTTTCAATGAACTTGTTATTCATTATTTAATTAAACTTAATGTCCTTTCTACCTATAATTAGTTTTTTAATTAAACTCGCATTAAGTAAAAGACATGGGGCTTTAAAATTCTTCATTGATGCCAGTTCGTATATCTTACAGAATACTAAACTATGAATTTGAGAATACTTAATGTTTTCACATTTCATAGTTTTTCTTTTGTCATAAGGGGATTGAACGTCATTACTTTTTACGTGCAGTTTTCCATTTCCATTTTAAACTTAATTGCATATTAGTTACTTGCAGATATGAATTTTGTTTTCCCCTCATTTCTTGTATTTGAATTTTTTTCTTTAAATTTGATTTCACGTGGTTAGCAAGAAGAACCTTTCCCACAACCTGGAAAAAGCTGGAAAGTCAGGGAAAAGACCTGGAAAGTCAGGGAAGATGTAAAACTTGACCTGGAATTTTTATAATCAAAATTATACTGACAAAAATATGCCCATAAACTGGTTAAATCATGATTTGAGAAGATAAAACCAAATTAGTTTAAAATATTTAACTTTAAAACCTCTCTAAGTACATGTAGATGTGTTGAGCAATCTATCAATTTGATAATTAAGTCATATTCCCTCAAAAAAAAGGAGCAGAGACAAAAATGAATGACAATATTGCTGCAATGCTGTTGATAAAGAAATTGAGAAAGCTGTTCAGGAAACATAGGTTAGCCTACGCTTCCAACTAAGTTTTTATCAAAATTACAAATGTTTTCAAATGTTCACGTTCCAATTTTTTACCATTTTACTAGAAATATCTTTTTAAAAGTAAAAATAAAGTATAGGAATGAAATGTTGATTATTCATGATCATGGAAAAATTCAAAAATGACCTGAAAGTCAGGGAATTTCGTTCTCAAAAAAACGTGGGAACATTAGAGGGCATGCCAATTTATCACCTTAATGATAAATGTGAAAATGTTGTATTATTCATCTTCGGACAGGAAAGCGGGATTCATCGAGACGAGCTGTTCTTGACCACCAAGCTGTGGCCGACTGACTATGGTACTCCAACCACCCGACAAGCCTTCTTCGGCTCTATGCGCAGGTTGGCCGTAGAGTACATCGGTTAGTATAGGGTTTATTCGAACGTCATTAAAACACGTAGCCTTAAGTGACTCGCATAATTACCTTTACCCTTTAATTGCAGATCTCTACATGCTGCATGCTCCGCATTGCCCGTCGTCCTGCGCGGACAAGAAGCAGCTTCTGGAGGACACATGGCGGGAGCTGGAGTTGCTGTTGGATGCTGGTAACTGCCATTGTCCAAACATTGTTTCAGGAGACATTATCATTGAGCTAAACCATGTTTTGGATGTCGTTGGTGCTACAGATCAGACAAGTTATAGGAATGAACTCTTTTAAAAAAAACCGAGTGTCCCCAAAGATATCTGCGTAACATATGGCAGGGTTCATACAGTCAGGGAAATGAAATGTTGTCAGGGAAAGTCATGGAAATGTGGACATTTTGCCCAAAAAATGTGACTAGAAACTTTTAATCTTCAATTCATTTTTGTGGAAAACGCCCTATAAATTACACCTACAATTCGATATTTCCAGTAGTTTTTCCAACATTTCGCCTACGGCGGTCCCGTTTAAAGAACGAGCTAAAATCCATCGTAGAAATATGTTTAAATTGAGGAACAATTTCTTGGGTTGGTCAGGGAAACAGTTCAAGTGTTCCTATATTTTATTGCAAATTGCCGTGGCAAAGAAATGTATAGCAGGTACTGTCTAAAATTCGTCATATAAGATCTGATTTTTCTAAAAATTTCGCCTGTTTATATTAGATCTGTTATTTCTGGTCTAATTTTTTTTAAAAGAAAAAGGGCCTACAGTATTCTCTTGATTATTAATATTTCTAAAAATGTCTTCAAAATTGCATTAGGACTAAATTTTTTTTTACAAATTTTTCCTACGGTGTTCTCATTTATAAAATATACGCTGGGTCGTGGCGAATGAAAATGCGAATTTGTTTTTCAAAAATATCAGATGAAAATTGTGAAATAAAATCAGATATGTGCATGTAAAAAAATGCAAAAATGTTAGATACATGTACTGGAATGCGCAAATTTTTTATTTGATATGTCAGGGTTAGGGAAAGTCAGGGAAATCGAGCTGCAAATTTCGGTATCTACAACAACATGGCGCTTAGCTTCGAGAAAATGGCATAAAAATGGGATTTTGGAAAGAGTCTGTTGAGTTTGATTACTAAAAATGGTGTAATGGGGCTTGCAAGTAATATCCAGTTATCCGGTTTTAGCTGAAGTACATTTGATACATTCGTTTCTTTTCTAGGTTTTGTGCGGGCCATCGGAGTCAGCAACTTCTCCATCGGACAGCTGGAAGACATGATGGAATACTGCAGCTTTGTTCCCAACGTCAACCAGGTGGAGTTCCACCCTTACCAGAACCCGTCCCAGCTGCACCAGTACTGCGTCGACAATGGCATCGTGCTGGAGGGTTATTGCCCATTGGCCAAGGGCCGCATTCTGGACGAGGAACCGATCCAGCGTGTCGCCAAACGGGTGGGCAGGACTGCGGCCCAGGTGCTCATTCGATGGTCCATTCAGGTGAGAACTATGCAAATGATGTCTACTGAGCTGGAAATTCTGGAAATATACTGGAATTTGTTTTCTAAACTGGGAATCCTGGAAACACAGGGCAACTTGTTACTGAAGCTAAAAATATTCAATTTTAAATTAATTCCATGATATAAGATTTTCGATTTTTCGAAAATTTCGTCTCACAACTTTCACTTAATTTTGAATATTATTAATTTTTTGAAGAAATGAGCAACAATCCATTATTTGTGACGATTTGTCTAAAATTTTCGTTGAAATATGTTTGAAATACATCAATGAGACTTATTTATTTCTTTAAAATGTTGCAAATGGCATTACGATTTAATAATAATAAACTCTTTTGTGTTTGTGCTGAAATGTGGGCAAAAAGCTTCAAAAAAATTCGCCTTGGCATTTCCAGTATGTTCAATTGAATTATTACGAGTAGGAAATATTCTTTATAATGAATTGTGGGTTATAATTACTGCTTACACACCCAAAACATGGATTCACTACTATGGATGTATATAAGTGTCCAAATAAAACCCTGAATGGCCCACCAAATAAATCATACAGGGTTCGTACTAATATTTTCAAAACCATTTCCCCTGACCAACCAAGAAATTTCTCTGACTACAACAATGAAATAGCACCGGCTTAGACCATGGGAGCTCAAAGCCTTGGTGGATGATTATTTTTGTACAGAATAAATATTTTTTGTTTAAATTTAAACTCTGGGAAAATTTTTAGACATGATTTCGTAAATTTTAGCATAATCCTGAATACTGCTGAATTCTAATTTTTGGGTTGATGGATTACACCCCCCTACCACATGGTATTCATTTACTGATTGTAGGGTACTGAGTTGAATTGAGTGGAGTTGAATTGAACCCTGTATAATCACTTAGGCATAAAAATTATTTAATAACGAAAAATGGGATTTTATTTTGTCCTGAAAAACATGAGTATAAATCAAGGAAATTTACTGGATAAAGAAATTACTGTTCGTAGACACCCTGTAAAATGGTCCCAGACATATAAAAAGGTCTTAAGCTAGTAATAGAGATCCAAGCGGAAGAGGGTTTAACAAAGCAACTTCCTAAGCTTCCCAAACTACATTCACTGTCACGTCATTGTCTCGCTTTCCAGAATGACGTAGTTACCATTCCGAAGTCAACCAATCCGACGCGGGTGCTGGAAAACAGTCAAGTGAGTGCAGTTTTCAAAAGCCAGAGGTCTGGCGTGCCTAACTGTAAATGAGACACGAACCAACTACCATAACTTGTCTTTGCAGGTTTTTGACTTTTCACTCAGTGATGAAGACATGGCCACGCTGAACCGGTTGCACGATGGGCGGCGCATCGTGGACCTGTCCGACATGCAGGACAAGATCGACCACCCCCTGCCAGATGGCTACAAGCTACTTCTGCGGCCACACCACCAGGCACGCTTCCGTCGAGCTAGCTGATCCAGCGCCGTAAAGAAGCCCTTTCGTGGCTGTTGCCAACCTCGTGCATCTAGCTGGGACCTTAGGAACGTCCGTCCAAGAGCTCGGCCCGATGTGGGTACCGCTTTGATATTCCGACCTCACCATTTTTTCTATTTGCAGTTCCTCGAATAAAGTTTTGAATACAGTATCAACTTTGTGGTTTGCATGGTGAATCTGCGCTGGAACCGGGAATGTTGTAGATGCGTGGTTTGCTCAAAATGGCCGCTACGGGCAAGATGTTTTAGGATTAGGACATTTTTTACATGCAATTAATTTGGGTTTTCACATTTTTTCACATGCAAATATATGATTTTTTCACTTTTTTCCCTCAATATTTCTGAAAAAATTAAGCATTTCAAGAGCTATAACCTTAGTTCTGAAACTATGGACCGTGACCAACAAGTGGTGAATTTCAGCTTGCATTTCAAAAAAAAATAGTGTAAATTTTAATATCTAGAGAACGTTGTAGGCAAAATGTTTTTGAAAACAATTGACCAAAAATGAATTTAAAGGGTGTTTTCATGGAAATGATTTTTTTACATATTTACATATAGGAGCATTTTTAGGATTCTTACAAATACCAGTCTTCAAAAGAAAGCGTTAGGCAATTTTTTTTTTTTTTTAAACTGATAAAAATAATCAAATCTTAGTAGGTTTTTTTATTAAATCAAGGATCTGAATGGAGGAGAATTCCGCAATTTTATGCTGGATTTCGTGTGAAATTAAATTCCCATGAATTTTTCACACAAGGGTATAAATTTTCACATTTGTCACACTGGCCACATGCATGCAATTGTCGATATGGATTAATTTAAAAATTTCCGATGGACCAATGGTTGTGGACTTATAGGGGCGCTGACAGTAATACTGATGGGTTGTTGAATACTGATTACTGAAACAGATCGGACATTTTGGATAACCTGTGTCATTATCTCGATATAGCCAGTGTTACTGTCAATATTTCGAAGCTGGTGGCTTTTTATCCAAAATTCGGACATCGTACGTCAGTACTGCACTCTTAAATTAGGTGATTAGTATAGTGCTGTCGGTATGTCGGAAATCGACAGTATTACTGACTGTAAGGCACACATAAGGACTGTCATGCCACAGGTCGATCTCGAAGTTGAGTCACATTTAAAAATTCATGCGATAATGATTTCCCACTATTTGATCCTATCCTTAACCAACCGTTTATGATTAACGGTGCTTTTCGAGACCAATTTAACTCTCCAAGTAAACCTTTATTTTATTATGATCGGTGATACTTATGATACTGAGCTTAAATACTAATGGGGACCCTACACGGCTAGTAATGCTGTCAGTTTCAATACATATGGATAGTAATACTGATCGTGTAATGGGTACAGAACTGATGGATGGTCCTCTTCTCATTAATGATGACCCTACACAATAAGAATAGAACGTTTATCCGAATTTCGGATACACAGGAAGAATGACAATAACACTGACTGCGTATGTCATGTAGCCGGTGTTTCTAGAAGGCAACACTTCGATACCAGCAGTAAGTTGTTACAAATTTCGGATCATCGTCAGTAATCAGATTGGAGCATCAGTCCTCCAGCTTTGATCCATTATGCAATTCGTATTTTGTCATTTTTTTGTTGACACTAACAGTATTATCGGTTGTGTAGGATTGAATACCATGTAAGGTCTCGCATATATTGTGCATACCGGCATTAGCACAAATTGTGTCACTGGTCTGATTGTTGACTGGACATGGAATACTGCTTTTGTTGTCACTGACAGAATTATTGGCCATGTAGAGTCGCGAACATTGTGCACGCTAACATGCTAATTACTTATTCAGTATTACTGATCAGTATTATTTAGTGTTCGGAATTCTGCTTCTGTTGACAATGACACGACTCTTGACTGATAGCTTTGGTACTAAATCTGTGTTACTGGTCAGTATTATTGACCGTGTGAGGCATTTCTGGATTCATTCTACAGAACGGTCATCCAAATAAGTTTTAATATAAAACAATGATTAGTCACACAAAATACAAAAATGGGAAAGCGTGGAGTTCAAAGGTCAAAAGCCCGAATACCCCTCAGCCAACTTCTTGCACATGAACTCTATCTCCTCATCGGTCATGTTTTCGGACAGGGCGATGGCGTTGCTCAGCACCACGGTCTCCTTGACGTTGCGACCGTTGATCCAGACACGGCCGTTCATGCCCACAGCATGCTCGTAGCGGAATCGGTCACCAAGACACTTGAACAAGTTGCAGGTCGGCGACAACAATCTGAAATGACAAAAAGAACGTTGGTGGAAGATTTTTGGAATGTCTCATCAGAGACTTTGTTGGCAGCATGATAGATATTCAAACAATGTTTCTTGGCAAAGATTTCAGAACACGTCCCAGAAATGTTTCCAAACTGCCAGTTTGTGATGCTTTACTTCGGAATGTTTGCTAAAAGCCCATTCTTGATCTTGACAGTATAAGATGGCAATGGCTTCCTTTAATCTTTGGAACTTTTCAATGAAAGTATTGTGGTGCCATAAGACCTTGCCCCCCCCCCCCCTAAGAATCTGGAAGATCCAGGAGACCCTTTCTGGAAAGACATTGTCTCTAAGATAATCTGGAAGATCCGTGAAAACCCTTGTCCTAAAGTAAATCTGGAAGATTCAAGGTGGAAACACCTTGCCTGCAAGATAGGGTTCGAACCATCGGGGAAAGTCAGAGAAATGAAATGTGGCCAGCGAAAGTCAGGTAAATGTCATTTTGTCTATTAAGTCAGGAAAGGTCAGGGTAACAATTCAAAAAATTTTGAAATGTAATTTTTTGACTTTCTGGAATACCCCTCAGTAGGCATAAGCATGAAGTGTATTTTCTGAAGCACCTTTCGTCCAATGATTGCAGTAATTTCAATATGACTGTACATGTACATGGATGGTCTTAGACATGGAAAACCCTTGCCTCCAAAAGAATCCAGAAGATCCGTTTATGGAAGGACCCAACAATCTTGAAGATTCAAGAAAACCCATTCTGGAAGGACGTACATTATCCCCAAAGAATCTGGAAGGTTCAGAAAAACCCTTCCCTCCAAGAGAATCTGGAAGATCCCTTTCTGGAAGGACCTTGGCCCCAAGAACATGTGGAAGATTCAAGAAAACCCATTTTGGAAGGACATTACCCCCAAGAGAATCTGGAAGGTTCAGGAAAGCCCTTGCCTCCAAGGTAATCCAGAAGATCCGTTTCTGGATATCAAGATAATCTAGAAGATTCAAGAAAACCCATTCTGGAAGGCCATTACCCCCGAGAGAATCTGGAAGGTTCAGGAAACCCTTGCCTCCAAGAAAATCTGGAAGGTTCAGGAAACCCTTGCCTCCAAGAGAATCTGGATGATCCCTTTCTGGAAGGACCATCTGGAGGATTAAAGAAAACCATTCTGGAAGGACATTACCCTCAAGAGAAACAGGAAGGTTCAGGAAAACCCTTGCCTCCAAGAGAATCTTGACGATCCCTTTCTGGAAGGACATTGGCCCCAAGAACATCTGGAAGATTCAAGAAAGCCTATTCTGGAAGGACATTATTCCCAAGAAAATCAGGAAGATTCAGAAAAGCCCTTGCCTCCAAGAGAATCTGGAAGGACCTTGCACCTAAGAGAATGTAGAAGATTCAGGAAAACCCTTTCATGAAGGTTAGTCATCCAGCTTCTTGTCAATTCAAGGCCTCCATGGGGTGCGGTCAGGGAGCTGGTTTTTCCCATAGGTGCCGCTAGTAAAACACGTCAGTAGACGTAATCGGAGCACCTGATGTGAACAGCAATTTGCCTCTTTAAGGGTTTCAAGGCATTTTAATGCACCCAGGTAAAGCCCAACACCTGTGCACACCATGCACCAAAATTTCTGAACATACTTTAACTTTTAAAAATTAGTATGACCGCCATTTATTTACTACAATGTATGGCATGAGATGTTCGCCAGGGTTTAGCTTGTTTGTTAAATTAGTAAATTCCACCGTTTAGTTATTAAAAAATAACTTAACTTTGGACAAATCGGAAAAGAAATGCAAAATACAGTAGTGCAATTTGAATTTTTGATTTCTAACTTTTTTTTATAAACAACAGGTGGAAATTATTAGGCCTACTGTAAAAAACAAGTTTTAAACGGAAGTTGTTGCTGTACTCACTTCCGACTGAGGTTGAGGGAGATGTCGAACAGAAAGCCTTTTTGGCCTAGGTTCTCATATCCAGAACTCTTGCCATGACGGTCCACACACACAAGTTCTGGTTCCATGTGCTTATTGGCCACCAACAGCTTGGCAAAGACGACGTCACCAATCTGGAAAAACAAAGGTTATGTTAGGTCATAGGTCATATGTGTTGTATATTTTGGTCCCTAAATTGCATGGGTGGTCCTGCAATACGTTATGAAACTGATGGTGTCCATTTGTGACTCGTCTCAATGGTCAATTAGTGTGGACTTTTCATAATTTTTTTAGGAAATATTAATAATGCAAGAAACTCCGTAGGCGACATTGTTGCGATATTGTGTGATAATATTATGTAGTGATATTTTAATATTTTAGGAATGCCAAAGGCACACTTTTTTTGAAAAACTAACAAATAATGGATATTTTGTATTCTCCTGGAAACGTTTTTAGAAATAGTAACGATGAAAAATGTTAAGGGAAATTAGAAAGCACTTATAAAAAATTACATTAATATTTTAGGAGGCATAAGATCACAAATGATGGATTTCACAATTTTTTCTTGGACAATGATAGATGAAAATAATGCCATAGACAAACTTGCTTGAAAAACTAACAGAAATAATTCATCTTGAGTATTTTCCTTGAAATGTTTTTAGAAATACATGTACATGAAAATTTTCAAGGAAAATCACAAAAAAACAATCAAAACAATTTAATAGTAATATTTGCACAAGATCACAAAAGAAGGATTTTGTATACTTTTCTACGAACATGATACAGTAGACGTTACACATTTCCATTAAACATCTGATTATGATCTCAGAATTACTGGCAAACGTTTCTAAAAAAAATCTAACAAATAATGGATATTAAGTAATTTCCTTGAGATTTTTATAAATTAACAATGAATATTTTTAAGGAAAATTAAAAAAAAGCAATCGTACAAATTTGATAACAAGATCACAATTGGACTCAATGCCAAAACTGATTGTGGTCTCAATAATTGAGGGAACGCCAAAGGCAAACGTTTTTGAAAAACTAACAAATAATGGATCTTTGTATTTTCCTTGAAATGTTTTTAGAAATAATAACAATGAATTTTTGAGAGAAATTTTCAGTCACGGTAATTGTCACAGACGTTGTTTAAACTAGATCAAACAAAATAAGCTTAGGTCACATTTTCATACACTGATTAGTAAATTGCAGAATTTTAGATTACTGTAATTCGCATTCTAATTGTGGTTATTATTTGCTCTCAGCTCTCAAGTGGACAGAAAACCTCTATTGCGACCCATGACCTTAGCCAGAAAGGGGTGAGAATTTCGAAATCCCAACCGACAAAAACTACATGTACATTGCCTGGTTAGGGCGCCGGCGTTCGATAATCTCGATCCCAGCACGCCCGTCAAACTTTCCGGTTTGAAAGTTTGTTTTTCGACCACGAAAAATAGCGGACCGGACGGGGTTTCACGGGTTCGAGGCCCTCCGTCAGGGGGAAGTCATCACGTGAGTGGGCAGAGTGGCCCCGGGCTTGTTTTCGGGAAAAATTCGGAGGTTCAAGGTGGCTGGGTCGCAGAATCGGCATTCGGCCGGTGTATGGCGTCGAGGCTAGGTGGAGAAAATGGAACGAAAAGCCAAAGAAGAAAAGGTAGGAAAATGTCTTTTTTTGCTCGTTTTGAATCGTTTGGCGATCGAGAATGTTTGACAAAGTTGCGAATTTGGTGCAAAACCGGCAGCTTGGCCTTGTTAATGTTTGGAAAGCACCCGGGTCACGTGGTGGTCTTGATTCAGTGAATTTCCAGGAAGATTGAATAGATGGTACAGTATGACAAGTTGAAATACTTTTCTAATTTTCTATCAATTCTACATGTACATACATGTACATGTAAAGGATTGATGACGAATTCAGTAGGATCTGATGGATTTGGGATCAGTTTGAGAGGTAATTCTAAGGAAACACCAAGGAAAAACGCGATAGTTAAAAACCTGGTTGATAAACGTGGTGACTTACCACTTTGGTATTTAATAAGGTGAATAGACTGCTTTGACGGTTTCTGCAGTGGATTGTGGAAGCACGAACCGGCAATATTGCAGAAAACTACCGTGTTAAATATTACCGAGTACGAAACACGAAGGAACACGTCATCGTGTTAAGAGAATGCTGTAGACGATTTTTTTTTAATTCGACCAAAAATGGATTTCAAGTGTATTTTTATGGAAATGATTTTATGACATAATGCATTATTTTTGAGATTCTTATAAATCTTCAAAAAATCGCCGCAGGCAAATTAAAAAAAAATGATAATAATGAAATCTTAGTACGTTTTTTATGAAATTAAGGACCTGAATGAAGGAGAATTCCTGTTTTCAGCAGGATTTCCAATTAAATTAATTTTCAATGAATTTTTCACATAAATTGTCATTTTTACCCAATTTTTCACATTATTTCGCATTTTTCACACAAAGGGTATAAATTTTTACACTTTTCACATTATCACACTGGCCACGTGCCTGGCGTAGACTGAAAGTTACCTTCGAGAATCTCGAATGGTCTTGAGAACAATTGTTTTGGCCCCGAATTTCGCAGAAATCGCTAGTTACTGAAAGTGTTAATGCTGTTAATTGCTCATTAATGGCGTTTATTTGTGCAAATGAGGGCACAATAGCGGGATTTTACGAGCGACGAATTTTATAAGGTGTCAAATAGCAGTTTTCAAGGTGGTCATTCCAGCTTTATCGAATAAGATGACGATGTGAAATTTATCGAAATTAACCAATGTAAATAAGAAAACATTTGGAGGGCTAGAATGACCTCGTCCATGTATCAACAACAGGTTGTAAATCATTTTGGCAAAATCTCGTTAGACCGATGCCTTAATTTATATTCATGAGGACCAAATAAGTAAACAATAACCTGGATAAGGCCATGCATAAACGACGTCCAAAGTTTATTCCATAAAGGAATGAAATATTGATGCTCAATAGCAGTATGTAATTGCCCAGTAAACATGTGTTAAGTTTGATGATATCTCCAAAAAAACATTTCAATGGGTAACACAGTGAGTGACCGCAAGCCAGAAGAAATTTATGCATACATGTATGCTTAAAACAAGTTTTACATGATGTCAGTTGTTGCTCTGAAGTGTAGCTGTTGTTCTTACTCTGACAGGATATCAGCACATAACCACTGATTATGATATAGGGAATACAAAAGTGATACAAAATGACAGCATTGGTAATTACATTCAATTACTCAGAGAAAAAACTGGCAAAGAATGGAAGTATGCATGCACAACTCGCTTGCAGCATAATGTACATTTAATATTAGGCATACATACATTAATCAGAATTTAACTTATTTCTGATATTATAGGCATTGTGTCATTCAATTCTTTTTTGAAAGGGAGTAAACCATTAACACAATTTAATCGGCATTTAGTGGACACCATCATCATTCTTACTCATATTATCAAAACTCATATTAGACAGTTAGAGAAATTTCGTACGAAATAAAATAAATTCGAAAACGAAATCACATTTCGTAAATACATGCCCTTTTTCGTATTTCGTAAAAACAGTTAGGGAAATTTCGTACGAA
>JAQGAF010004140.1:0-15207 GCA_034687865.1 Kryphioiulus occultus
ATTTTGGTACCAAGATATAAGCTGGATGGCAAAAAATTCACGATTTTACAGGCGGATTGTGAGGAGCACAAAAAAAACGTGACCACCTCTACATCGATTTATTGGTTTCCCCTATTGGTTACAACTATTAATACAGCCTAAAACGTTATCGATGTTAGGCAGATGTCCACGTTTATTAACATTATTTAAAAACATGGAAATGTTTCAAGCTGTACCCTTACATGTATATGTTACCCCTGAAATAATGAATTCTGGCAGTCCTCGTTAACAATATAGCGTTACAGAGAAGACTGCAGCTTTTCTTGAAGTGGGGCGAGAACCTCCTCCTTATTTCGACCTCTTTTACTAGTAACAATTATTAATTCAGCCTGAAACATTATCGATGTTAGGCACAAGTCCACGAATCTTAAAATGGTATAAAAACACGGCAATGTTTCCAGCAGCACCCTTAAATTACCTCTAAAATGGTGAATGTTGGCAATCCTCGCTAATAGTAAAGCCTCGCAGAGATCGAAATCCTCCCGTTTACGTTGACTGTTGGCCCATGATGTAAAGCCAACTGTTCCATTTGCCGGCTGAGAAACATGTGCGGTATATTCACACCAAACTGTACGCAGTTTTCTAACATTAAAGTCGTTATATGCATTTCTTCAATATTTTGGGGAAAATCTTCAAGGTAGCCACTATCGTCCATCGTCTTAAAGTGGCCCGTTCTCATTTTTGTCTTCCTATAATGAGATGGATGGACGTCCTGATCGATTTTCACTAGCACTATCCTCTTCGCTCGTGAATATTAAAATTTAATTATAACGTAGCGACGATTGACGACGTAAATCATCTTGCCCGTTTTGCTCGTTTTTGGTTAAAATTATTCGATTGCTATGTACAGTATCTACCTGCCTGAAGACGAGAACGAAAACCATATCTAAACATAAGTACATGTATTAGAAAAACATCGGTCGTGAATCCGCAGTAGCTTCTTTCGCACTTTATGGTAAAGGATGGGCTTTGAAATTGAACTTCGAGTTTAATATCCTCGCTAATTCAGATGGGTTCACGTCGTGTCTTATCGTATTTGTCTGAAATAGCGAATGAGTTTAAAAAAAAAAAAAAAATTACGTGCGAGTTATAAAAAAATGCAGTCGATACAGGAAGCCTTGGCAAAATGGCGAATGCCCGAGATCGGAGGTTGTTCTGTTGCTCGATGTGGGTTGCGTACAAACACATTGTTGGTGGTTTAAATATTGCATCAATCCATCATTTTGGCATTTCATTCTCATTCGTCAAATGATCAAACATCTCGCCTATGGGGCGCCCCAACTTAAAAAAAACTGATTCGAGTCCATTGGATACAATTTCTTATTCGCATTTCGCGTTTACCCTCTAGTTAATATGCAAATGAAAGTGGGTAGCAGCCAAACAATTTTATGCTGATAGATTTGAATAGAAGATTTGATCTTGAGGGATAGTTTCGGTAAAAATACGAATTAAGGGAGATAGAGAACGAAAGGATATCACCTCGTATATATACATGGTCCACCCCATAGGCCAGGTTTTAAAGATAGATAGATAGATAGATAGATGTATTCGTCTATTTCGTTTTCAGCCCTTCTCGAAGAAATGCCAAGGAAGAGCTATTGGAGGCCGATTCTTGCGTAAAAAAAGATCGATCTCGGAGTTTAAAAGAAATAAAAGATTTCTTGCGCGGATCATTTACAATGGCTGCGACGTAAAAAGCGTTCCTTAGTCGATATTGAAAGAAATTTGATCTAAAATATATATATATAAGATATGTATCTCGAGGGGTTTCGTCTTAAGAGGTTGCGTGCGGGCCTTACTGCTTTAGAGAGACGAGAAATGCACTCCGAGAACACGCTCTCATTTCGGCCACTATTTTCATAACCGAAGGCCATTTCTTATTCAAATACCAGTAATTTTAATGCGATCCCTGTTTACCCTTATGGTAAAAAGTTACTGCATAGAGATCGCGTAAAGCTCAATGTATACGGTCGATTTCCGATTGGTGCATAAACTGACGTGGTAGAACTTAAAATAATGCAATTTGAATCTTCGCAAAATTTATTATCTCAACGATTCCACGATTATCGAATATCGTAAATTCGACTTGCTAGGCAAATTCACAAAAAAAAACTCTTTACTAACTGATTACTCTCTTAATGCATTGGCCTATACACGGAGCATGCTAATTTTGAAAAGTCCATGCTCTCGATCTGGTAATTGTGTGTATACGAGATATAAGCTGGCAAAGTAGCGCCGATCATTAAATATAACCGTAACTCGAATTTTCAGCCTATTGCCAGCAGCCATTTCTGAGAAAAGCGTTTTCTGCCATCCTATGGGAATAATTTAGCTGATAAATAAAAACATCACGGCACGAAAAAATACGACCTAGTGGACCGCCCTAAAATCGCTCTACAACAACGTGCATGTGTACACGTGTGCACATATTGTATTTTGTTAGGTTTAATTAGTACGACTGAAAATTTTCTCCAAAACGAGCGAGGGCGCTGGGAACTAACCGCATTTAAAAATATTTATGAAAATAGTTTATATTTAAAAACATATTTTTGTGTTTTATTAAAAATAATCAAAAGAGATTATATTTCAATAAACATAATTTTTGGTATATTCTCGCGTATATTGCGAATAACCTAAAGCTGTTGCATTTCATTTAACATATTTCGTGATATAGTCTTTTGTATAATACGAGTAACCAAAGGAGATTATATTTCATAAAATACCATTTCGAAATATATTTGTTATATGTTGTTTGCATTAGAATGTGATGTGGCATTAAATATAATATCAAAAATACGAAAATATATATCCCAACATGGTAAAAACAAAACAAAATTTGTAAGAATCTAATTTGAAATTTAAACCGCGTATTATGGGGAGGAAAGAAGGGGTTATACGTGACTGACAAGGTGGGCAGGGGGTGTTAAATTCGCTTAATGAACAATCTGTTAGAGAAAATACACAAATACGGTCAAATTTAAAATCACCAATATGGATGGGTTCGCGCATTTTGCGAAATTAATTGGAACCATTAGCATCGTGCGTTTATCACGTAACATTGGATAACTTGGTCCTTAATTTTCAAAGTTTCTTAGATGACAAACCTTTTTTTCTAAGTTCTATGTCAGTTGCCATTTATTGTAATAGTTGTAAACTGTTCTGTATTCGTGTGGGAAAATGGCATTATGCCTGTACTAAAAGATAAAATCGACGGTGTGTTTCAGATTGGTTGTATATCAGATTACTGCACTACTCAATTTGCAATCAAGAGTTTCAACCATTCAGTCTGTAAATGAAACGAATATCATCAGTTTACCGTCAGTTTCAGAACAACTCGGCAATCGGTTTGCGTGTATTTTCAGTTCGCAAACAGACGTACGAATTTCCACCAGCGTCTGAAATAGGTTATTCGCAACCACTTCGCAATCGGTCTTGTTTTTCCAAATACGATTTTGATCGGTTGTCGGCAGAGGCGTTGAGCTCGTTGCGTGACGCATCCGTTGATTTTAAAAAAAGCGTGGTTTTCGCGGCTGACTGGCTTTTCGTTGTTAGCGAATAGTCGGAAGGCGAGACCCCCAGCGAGGTTAATTAAATTAGGCACGCAGGGAATATCCATTTTTCATCATCTTTTATGCTCCCGTATACGCTCACCATCGCATATATAGGTGGTGCATGGTTAGTGGTGTTGATGATGCATGGTGACGATGATGATGAGGCAAGTGCATTGGATGGTTTAAACGAGGAGAAATCCCGATGTAAATGCCACCTGTATGTACAGTATATGTATACGTGTAGTAGAGCGTATACGGACTATCCAAATTAAGGGTTGCAATAACATGTCCGTGTTTATCTTCCGGATCACGTGACTCGCCGGGGCTTCAAAAATAACAAAAGAAAACTGAACGTTCAATTTTGAAATGAAATGAAAATAGCCAGAAGAGGAAGAGAGAGCTAGGGAAGAGCTAGAGCGCTTATGCCTCTCGACTATACTCGTAAAGGAAACAAAAAGTAAACGTGTACGTAAACATGCAAAACGATGAGCAAACAACGTAAAACATAATAAAGTCAAATGACACGAGAAAACTTTCAATTTCCCAGCTGAATTTCGAGCCTCCGCTTTGTTTGCCGACGTTTATAATTGACATTTATCAAATTGATCGACAGACGTTGTAATACACGACGACGTCAACTCTTCATGGCTGCATGCGTGGATATCTATCTATACATGTACGTTCGCCACAAGTATATGCGTATACGATATATGAGATTTACGTTCTGCCAGCCGGTATTCTATGAGCGAAAGTAAATCTGCGAGTGACCTTTCACCTTTTAATATATAGCGACACCTTGCTGGGAGATGACAGCTATTGCCAAGAACAACTTGCTCGTCATGGCCCTATGTTAAAGGTTATTGAAATTAAGCTGATGGACGCTTCTCGTACTAATGCGTGCACTTGAATACAAATATACTGGACAAGTGTTAGATATAAACTGTAACATCTAAAGTTTACCAATTAATGTACACGTACAGTGTATATCTTCGGTTGTGAGACGTACCATGTCCAGAAAAATATTTCGATTCAAATAGTCACACGCGTGTTGTCTTCAGCATTGATAAACAAAAAGGAAATCAGTGTTAATAAGGTATCGCGATTTGGAACAACATTATGATTCGTGATTTTTCATAAAACGTTACAATTTCATTTTGAATGTCAATACAATATGGACCAATATGAAAGTCGAGTAAATCAAATATGACCAAACTCAACGATTAAAAATCAATCAACACGTATATAGATCACACGCATCTCGAGTCAGTGATTTCCAACTGCAGTTCATCCCTAATTTCTCTTCTTTTACCCTTTTTAATCTTGTTTTATGACACTTTCAGTTAGTGTAAACCGTTTTGAAAAGATGTTGATAAACCGTTGTAATGGTTAAACCGGAATAGTATTTTCCCTACATGTTCATAATTATTGGTGAAGTCAACCGTCTCGTTTCAACGATGCATGTTTTAAGCGTGTTGAAAGCGTAATGGTAGTTGCATACGGTACAAGCCATTGCATTTGGGAAGTACACGTGTTTTCGAAGCATTAATTTATTAAGATTAAGATTCGCAGCACGAAGTCCTTTATGAACTTGCACGTGTTGCACATCATCGAGAAACATGTAATATGTAACAATTGTTTACTTATAATGTATTATCGAAGTCTATCACTCACGAACAACTTAATTATTAAATCACGGATTAGCTTAACGCGAGTGTCGGTAAAGGAGCGGTGTAACTGATCTCGTTTTACTCATTTGTTTTACTAATTTTTAGTTTTAATTTAATAATTCTTCGTGCGAAAGGCGCGTGTAACAAGCTCGATCTTTACGTGTATTTATAAATACTGATTACTGAATCGTAATTTGAACGGGAAACGATAGCGAATAAACAAAAATCGTGCCAGCTCGCTTCATCTCGATTACGATAATTAGGCTGTTTCGACGCTATAAATAAACGCCACGCACCCAATTCAAGATGGCCGTCTCAGTCGTAATTTCCACGCAGATTTATTTCCGAACTATTTTTACCGGCGTGCTCGTCGTATTTCACGTAAAAATATGGCGCCGTGTTTTGTTTTTATCGAGAAATGGTAATGTTTTCTCACCATCTCGTAAATAACAAAGTTTGCGAAAGCGATCCGATTGGTTTGTTTCGTGCATTTTGTAATTCAATCTCTATGACGTCTATGGAAATCGCGCTGTTCGAAGTAGCATTTTCAGATGTTATTAGATTTCTAGCTATTTTTTTTTGCCCTTTTTTTGTTTTAGTTTTTATTTCTCCCGCATTTTGTTCTCCCGTTTTTGAAGAGGGATGAGACTCCGCTGTTTTTTGGGGCCATCTAAAACTTGACGGTCGAATTGAATTGACATTTTGTGGGTTTGACTGGTGCGAGAAGACGCTTCGCCAATTGAATTACAAAACCCTCGGAGTTTCGTTTAATGCAACAACGATCCGAGTAATAGTCCACGCTGGGTTTTTTTTCAGTCCACTTTTGCGATTGATACTGGAAGAAGTGGAAGTGAATACGATTATCAAATACTTCGCTTCTTGGTTTTTGCCATTTTAACCGCATTTTCGTTTCCCTTATCTTTCGCGAGAGCGTATCACATTCGCGAATCGTTCTAACTGTCTTTGGCCGCGACATTTATCACGATGGTGTTTTCCTGGGGGTTATCTCGATTGTATACTCGTAGTTTCTTCGAGAATGCGGTTGTTGCATATTGCGCGTGTTACGGTTTAACATCCATTAGTACAGATGCGAGTCGTTGTGTTAGAACCGACTCAGTTCTTCACATATACAGAATTCACATCGCAAAATGTTGCTAAAAGCTGCGCTGTAAATCGAAAAGTCACCTTAAGAACACTAAAAGCATGCATTTTTATATCGTAATTTGCCATAAATATTGATTAATATCAAAGCATGTTATGTGATCTGTTAAATGACCTCATGCCCTTGAAATGTGTTCCCAACATGTTCTAAGAATGGGAATTTAGGTCACAATCCTTGCCACAAACCTAAACCACATATTGTGAACCCTGCATGAATGCTCTGAAAAGGTGATCTAAAACAAATAACATTTATTTTGAGCATAATCTTCTAATGCAAAATGAATGAAAAAAATAAACCACCGGAACACGTGAGTTGTTATGTGCTTCACCTCAAAATACTCTAAGGATACTTTCAAAATGTGATTAAGGAAATTAACGTGGTTTCTTTGAAAGTTTTTCTACGTTTTTTTCCATTTAGGGTATGTATAATTTGTGGATTTTCTCAGATCACCATGGAGCACATTTTTTCTGGTAAGGTCACTTGAGTTCAGATATTATGGTTAATGTTTATGCACTTTCATGTTCTACAAGTGCAGTTTTGATATTAAGTGTGATCGCTGAATGATTCCATCTAAGTTCGCGGTTAATGTTTTTGCTGTCGAAAAATCCTTATAAAAGCTCGGTGAAAAATTATTCAATTCTGAGAATGTTATTTTCGGATAATTTTATTCGTTTATTGCTTTAATACGAGCGCAGTTTCATCGCGGTCAACGACGTACATTACTCAATCGTGCCACTTAATTCCCTTCGCAATTAACTACTTTTCTCGCGATGGCACGCGATAATATTTACGACATTCCACGTACGTATACGAGTTACTGTCGTCGACTCTTAAATTAAAACTTTTCCATTTGTATGACTCGAATTGCCGTCGACGGAGCCACCCTGTATAAATGCGCTCATTTTATTCTGTTTGATCCCACCCCGAACATCACTTTCAGTGTTTGCGATGTCCGTTTATTTGTTCACTCAATGTTCATATCCTACATGTACATGTATATGTATATTCAAAGCGGTGAACTAACCCGTTTTCGCTCATTTTGACGCGTGCTTTAGAGTGTGAAACGTGTAAAAAGCATTTATTTGTTTCCATATATTATAGACCTATATGTATGTTCATGTAGGACCGACCTTTTTATTTGGAAAAATTTCCCATCACGATAACGCCTTAACTAGGAGCGACCTCTCGTGTTCGCCAACGAACAGGGCGCCATTATGAGCTAGCAACCAGAAGGGCAAACAAAATGGACGAAAAAAAATGCATTTGACGAACACTCGAAAACCATTTGGGATGAAAGAGAAATTGAGAAAGTGGTCACGCCTATCTTTCGTAACCCATCGGCATCGCTCTTCAGACTCAGTTTTTAATCTGCGATCCCAGTTTTTTTTTATTATTAAAACCCAAGCAGGCATCGAAATGCCTAATTTCAAAACCAGCAGTTTTGATTTTTTTACCAAATGATTGAGATGCCCCTGATTAATTTTTTAGCCGATATTAATCGTAAGGTGGTAAAATGATAAAAAATAAGTTGTCGAAATGAGGAGTGGTGTTACACTGGACATGTTTGTATCAGGAATACATACTGTTTATGCATGTGTTAAAAAGTTCACTTATTTTCATAGCGGTACATCGCGTAATTTATTCAGTTTATTTGACTCCTCATGGCGATTCAATCACCGTAAGCTATATATTGACCCTTTCAACTGAAATTGAAACAAAGTGCTCGGCAGCTACATTAAAAAAGTAAAACTGTACACGTTTGGTAGTGCACAAAATGCATTCCAATTTCTGATATAAATGTATACGATTGCAAAAATAACGCTCTATATTCCGTCAAAGGAACGTAATACTGTTAATGAAGTCAACAAATGTTTTCTTTTTCATTAAGAGTCCTCATTTCATTTCTTCTGAAGTGTTTTAATACACGTGAATGTTTTATAAGACGGGCAATCGAATGCCAGCTATACGTGTAATGTGAATTTGGGTTATGTGCTTCTCTCTACTCTCGTCTATATGCGAACTCGGCTCTTGATTTTTAATTAATAACGAATTCGCTGCATGATTTCACGTCCAATTGTTCTTCTACTTGACGTTTGCACGAATGCCACAATCGTTTCCCTATACAGCAATTACTTGTTCGCAAAACCAATTTTCAACTGATGCCAATGACTGTATATGGTAATAGTCCTGCCAAATTGTTTGACATGCATGATTTCACTTATTCGATTGCAACTTATTCGATTTAAACTCATGTAATTATTGAAAAATTCAATAAATTTATCCCAATTAGTGCTGTCTCATTCATTTGTCATAGCCTGATATCAATTTGATTATCTTAAAATGAGGAATGTGTCATATGCCAGTAAATAAATATTCCCTATTATAACGTGCTACACGTAGATACCAAAATTGCCACAACTTAGCAAAATTTCCAGCGATAGAAGTCGTTGCCGTATTTATGTAAAAACATTGGTCGTTGCCAAAACTGGTATTAATAGCATTTTGTTACTCAATTACTGCATGCGTATATATGTGAAATTTCTAAACCATTGTCACAGTGGACGTTAAATTCTATAGCACGTGTAAATGTTGATAAAAAAAGTTGATCAAACACAGGTAAAATATTTTCACCAAAAGAAAAGGTAATGAACTTAATTTGATTCGCTACAAATTGCAAAATCATTCATAAAGTATATCGTACAATCTTTACCTATTACTTTTTTCATGTCAAATAACCCGAGTTTTTCCAAACTTGGTTTACTTCATCACAGTGAGACTTATGAGTTAAGTATTCATCAGTCGTACATTATTCCGTGATCAAAACATCTGATATAACATGCATAAACCTACAGTGTACGTGTAATTTATACGATATTTCAACTGTATAAAGTATAGCTTTATTTGCTATACTGTTCCTTAATTGAAATAGGTAAAAAACTATGTAGTCTTAAATGTTATTTACGTAGTTATGATTTATTAGTTTACTATTAAAAATACCATTTGGTTTTAATTCATTCGAACTTGCCATCTTATTAACTTTTCATAATCTGAATTTTGATTAATTTGAATGTCAAATCTAATGTAAAAATCCAATGCTAGAACTATACCGTATTATATATATCGGCATTTTGCTGCGGCCTTTTCACGAAGTATGTTATTTCAGAAATGAAAATTGATGAACAATCTATAATGGACTACTATACACTTTATGGAATAAAAAAGGAAATTGTGAACTGCATATAGGATCACTCGCAGTATATGTATTTCGACAGGTTGTCGGACCTCACTCTACAGTATTTGCCAACGATGATTTATCAAGATTTGCAACCATCATTACATATGTAATTGATCAACAGAGCGCACCAAATAAATTCACTTTCATTTATGCAATTTCAAAATAAATATTTGAAAATTGAATGTTTACACATACTCTAATGTTGCTCAACAGGATTGATACATATGAACTTGGCAGCGAGCGTATTCATTTCGAATGCTTATCTGACGAGATATTGCTTATTAATTACTGCGTACGATAATAACCATACATGTAGATGAACGATAATTGAACTCTACAGATAATACGAGCCGTAATTAAACACTTTGTCATATCCTATATCGAAGATAATTTTTATGTTCTTCTGAACATTCAAAGGAATATTGAAGATAACCGACATTTTACTGACTGCGGCTATAAAATATTACGTCATTGCAGCATATGGCCATGGTCCTACGAGGGTAGATCGTAAAGGGCCCCACGTAGTGACTTTCCTTTTAAATGTACTCTTTTATAAGTCATAGCTATGGACTATATTCTGAGAAGCAAAATTATCTTCACTACTAACCCCCTTCACCCGACCTCTTGTGTGAAACCATTCCAGTAGGAACTGAGCATCTTCCAGAACTATATAGGGTCCGACCCCCAACTTGAATTATCCTCCAAGTTTTCACTAAAATTCACCTCAAATTTAAACCGACAAAGTAGTCAGGTCCCTTACAAGTTAATAAGATCCTTGTAGAGAAAAAAATTGCATGTATTGCGAAGTGCTCGCGAAAAACTACAGTACTCTACTCTGATGACAAATTGGTTACTGCTGCTATTTGATGCGCCAACAATTTGAATTATACAGGGTGTAAAAAAAGTCGGTTAGCCAAAGGGGTAACAGCTATCCTTTATTCCAGGCAGCAGCTTAATGCCATTTCCCCATTTAGACGACATCAGTAAGGAATTTTTAAGCAATTTACTATCGCCAATTGATCGCTATATTACAGTGGACTCCGCTTAATGGGATCGCGGATAATGTTATCATTCGTTTATTGTTATCGAAACCGCCGAGTCCCGAACTCTCGTATACAAATACAAGGTGAAATCATCGGTTATTGTAGTCAACAATTCGCTTATTGTTATCATTTTCCCTCATGGAGGATTCGTAAAACATGAGGAAAGAGAAGTTTTCGAAGAAAATGCTTCAAATGATATACCATCTGCTATGAATATATAGCGAAAATTTCGAGTAATATTCTTGCAAATTTTCGATATTCATTGACGAAAATATTCCAATAGCAACCCCAATGACTAAATCCGGCTCGCGCTTGACTATCTGTGAATCAAACAGAGCTCACTGAGGAAAATGAATTTCATGTTGACGAATATGAAACGTGCATCTTAGTTGATAAACCACCAAAAAATGTTGAGATGACAGAAGCACTAATAAATTTGCTTTAGTGGACAGCATAGATGGATTGATTTTCAAATACTCTACAATACATGCACGAATATGAAAATTTTATTAACAAATTTACACGGAAAAATTGTAAGCAAACCAATACAAGTGGTTTTTTAGTTGCAAATACGAGTCCATGGTCAGCAGTCATCACAAAATATCAGTTGACTACCATGCAGTTCTCCAGTTTAGGGCTAGGATCGGTATACTCGTCCGTTCGCAATCCATAAGGGTTGTTGCCGAATGGTCCTTTGAAGGGTAGTGAAATTAAAACGATATCATTTGTCGAACACGGGAAGTTATTGCGCATAGCGAGGCTAATTTCTATTTGATACGCGGCATTTCAGTAGTTGGACTTCCTGAAGCTCAACTTGGTTTAAGGTGAATTTGGGGAAGGATTCGTTTGGTCTATCTCTTAAATGTTTCTCTTTCTCTATCACTTTCATCATACTGTGTATATATATATGTAGGTTCTCACGGCGTATGTCGTATGGTGACCTTTTATTTCTTCGTGTTTAGGACGCATTAAAACGGGATTTCTCGTCGAGATTTCTCAAATGGTGCGCTTTTTTTTCCCGTTACGTCCATGCAATGTCGCCGTGAAATGTGGTCACGCAGCGAGTGAGCCATTATACGTGACATGGAATGCTGAACAAATTCATGGACGTAAAATATGAGTTGAACAACGACTCGGATTTAGAGGATCTCATAGATCCTTAATGGTTAGGATATAGAAAACCAATGAAACTGTTTTTATGCGCTTTCATGTTCTTAATGGCGAATGGAGGAAAACGGAAGGGGAATCTACACCCATTCATCGTCAACCTAATATAACCTCCATGTACATATATATAGGGTGCCTCGAAATGGTATAAGGGAGTCATTATTGAAAAGTCGGATCGGAAACTAATGGTTATCTCAGATTTGATAGTACGATGATAATAACTGCAGGTGATGATCATGTTTTTGTGCGACTAATTTGCAAACTGTTTCTGATGGAAAATTGCTCCACAAATTAATAAATAACATCGAAGGCAATCACGCCTCGCAGTTATTTTTTCTGTTATCTAGTAGTTGTAAACTAATTTCAACGATAATATACACTATGTTAAACACGAGACAAAAATGGCACGAACTTTGGACGAAAGGAATAACCTTTAAGACGCCATGTATATTTATTTCAGAATGGTTTCTCGAATGGTTGCAATATAAATTAGTTTGCTATCAGATTGCAACCAATCTGAAAATATAAAAAACTAGGTGCTGACTAGTAATAGGTTTGATAGGTGATAGGACAATGTGGAACATTAGGATATTAATGTGGAAGAGTAAATCTAACCCAACGTGGTGCACATGTGTCATTTAAATTTTTCAGACTTTATAGACAAGTTCAGTTCCCATGCATGTAGCGTTCGGGACAATAATGATGTCGAGGGAAAGCCCGATATTGGTTTTTAACATTTGGACGACAAATGTGATTTGTCGTCTAATTTAGGGGGAAATTCGGAGGATTTACATTTTATTAAGTTTTCATAATGTACATGTACATGCAGAAAGTTCAATAAGGTGACACGCCTGTGCTATTTTATTTCAAACAAAAACTGAAAAAAATTGATAAGTTTGCAGCAACTGGTTAACGAATGATTTTTTTTTCTTCGTGGATTTGTTTGCCAGCTGTGAGCAAACTGAGCGCAAAAAATTGGTTTCCAAGAGGAAAAAAATTGAATTAATAGATGCCTGTGGGGAGGATGAAGAAAAACAAAATGTAGCTATTGCTCACAAAATATCAATGCGACCGAAATAATGCTGTTTTTAGCAAAATACACGCTTGAGCTTATCATTCCCGGAGGGTCCGCCAATATATGTAACTATTAGAAAGTATACCGTAGTACTCTAAATGGAAATAATAAAGACGTCTTTATATACTGAATTAATATTTTACTTGGCATGTCTGTGCAGTTGTGGTAAATCTTGGTACAATTTCAGATCTTAGAACAAAAATTACTGTAAAACTCCGATAAGTCTAATCACATTTCGAACCAATTTATTTCATGTTTCATTTCACGCTACATTTACGAAGTTTATTGTTTTGTCAAAATAAATCATTTGATCCGTATAGGTATTTTGGACGAAGCATTTATTATAATTTTTCAAATGAGACTAATCCGCCCTATTTCGTATAATGTATACTAAATTTAAGCCAATAATTTGTCGTACATTTCGAATTTATTTTCGAGTCCTAGCATTTCCCATAAATTTCACGATTTTGAGACAAACATTTTCTTCAACGTTTCTTTTTAAACAAAAGTACATGTACATGTATTTCGTTTAGTTTTTTCACGTTCAGCCCAGTCATTTTCATGGACATTCTAGTTTTAAGCAAAAATATTTCGCGTAACATTCTTAATCGTGGCCGAAATACTTTCAATAAATTTCCTTACAATTCTAACCATGCACAATGTCCTAAATCGTATATGCGTTAATTGCATTTGTAATTCTCATTCCAAATTGTGGGGTAAAACTTACGAGACGTTGCGGGATTATCGTATACGTAAATTTTCAATTCTTAATTTCTCCGATTCTTAGCATGATCGCCAACAATGGCATTTTTGCAAAATGTCGTCGATTTCGATTTAAACGGCAATATAAGCTTACGAAGTGGATCCGCGTTCGCGTTCATTTGGAGGCGTGATCGTCGCTAATTTCTCCCACGTAGAGTAATTAAGCTCCGCATATCGGCTTTTGGCGCCCGTAACGTAGGACGCGACGCCAAGATTGAGCCACTCTGGGAGCGGAGAAATTTATACATTTTTAAAACGGACGTCGTAATGCTATCATTAATTTAGCGTTTCGCGGCGGCTCGCGTTTGGGGAGAATGCTAGATGAGAGAGAGCGCGACTAGTTATAGCTATAGTCCCTTTTCCCCTGACCCACATACCTACAAACGTTACGTATACATATATAAGCTAATGTCACTGTAATCATATGCGTGGCAAATTTCCACGCAAATACACCATTTACGGATGTACAATGTACAGGCAGTGTCAGTTTGAGAGAAAGAGAGAGAGAGGCGATGACGCGACGTTATAGCGAAAACGACTTTTGCTCCTCTCGAGTCGCACTCGACGTTGCTAGTTGCGTATCACTATCACGTGATGACGAGGTGCAGCTGCGTACGTACGTGTACGCGTATACTTGTTTGATGGGACGAGTGAACGATGTGATGACTAACGACGATGACGATGGAATAAATTATATGACGCGTACTCCTAATGAGTCCTAATCACCACGCACTTAATCGCGTTCGAGCGACCGCGACATTAGAGAGTATGCGCTCCACGTAAAACGTGGACGTGACGAAAACGTGTAACGTCACTTATAGCATTGCAAATCAATGGGAGCAGATTTCGTGCCATGGAATGCAATTTTTGACGTGTATAGCTTTCGCTATCTTTTTTCATTTTATCGAGAATTTACCTTTAAAAAGAGATTTCCTTATCATTTATTTGAAGCTATACATGTATACCCAACATTTGGGGGTACCTTGTTACCCGAATTATTCAGTAATTCAATATTGCTGGTAAAATTCATGAACGTGAATTTGCTCATTTTCACGTCGAAAACGCCGTTTTTGACCGTGAACGCGCACATGGATAATACGTCACGTGATTTGCTCCCATTCATCAGCAATTCAAAAAAAGATTGGCGTCACGTTCACGTTTTACGTGGAGCACAAACTCTCTATAAGCTCGTAATACGCACGCGTGGCGTAGGTGCGTGGTCGATGCTACGTTGAAACGTGAGAACATGCTTTCAACAGAGTCGATGAACTATTTGTTGAAGCGAATGAAGTTGACCATCCTTCAACTTTTGGTCTAGCTTTCAACAGCTTTCAACTCGCTCGAGCCGTTCCATATAGAGCACGTAAACGAACAAAATTTTAAATTTTCGCCAGAATCTTAATTGGTCCATTCCTCGTTCGCGTTCCATTTAATGCAAATTTGGGTAAAATACAGCGAGCATAATTTTGCTCAGCGCTATCTTAAGGTAAGATGGACAGCCTGGGG
>JAQGAF010004141.1:0-15206 GCA_034687865.1 Kryphioiulus occultus
AGATTTCGAACGAAATATGTAGTTTTCTTAACATTTCGCCGAAAACACATTTTTGGCACAGGAAATGACGTCAAAAGATAACATTTCGTTCGAAATTTCTCTAACACCAAACTTGGTAGTTTGTCCAACATTAATTTTAGAGCATTTAGCATGCCATGAGTAAAGTGACCAGTCGCTCACCTGTGGCCCAGTGGATGAGGGAGTGTTTTTCGTTGTCCAGCCGCCTGAGATCAGCCCCCTTGTTGACCAGGTAGCGCACGATGGCCCGATTGCCGCTGATGACCGCTAGGTGGAGCGCCGTGTAGCCTTCCTCGTCCACAATGTCGATGATGCCAGTGTCCACGCTAAGGACCTGGTCAATGCAGTTCAGATTGCTGTTTTCGGCACAGTAGTGAAGTGCCGTCTTGCCAGTGCGGTCCCTGTCCCATACTGTTCCAGGCTGCAATGAAAACAAAGATATCAATGGACTTTCCAGAAACTTAAGTTTTATTACAAACGACAAAGGGCCTTCGTAACTGCCCTACATGTAATGGAACGAAATCTTATATCAAACTGGTGACAACTGAGTGTGGCTTTCGGAATTTGCCATTTTTATTTGTCGGGTGTAAGCTAACCTAACGATTTAAATTCTTGTTTTGCTGCCCCTAACGGACAGGCAATCACTGCCAGCCAACGTGCAGGTAGGAGAAGCCCCCTTTCAGTAAGGGGAAATTTGTAGGTTAGAGTTAGGGTTTTTTCAGATTGGTGGATGAGTTGCACATCTGGTTGCAGGAAATTGGCAACCAGTCTGCGATTATAGTACAGTAGTTGCAAACAGTACTGGTAGCATGTATTTGAAACAACTGCCATCAGTGCTGCAATTATTCTTGCATAGCTGCAGCCAGTTTTTGTGCAATCAGTTGCAAACAGGTTGCATGTACTGGTATGTACAACTGCCATCAGAACTTCAATCATTCTTGCAATGGGTAGTTGCAAACAGGTTGCATGTACAGTAGAACCTCCAAAGTTGACCACCTCCCTATGTTGACTACATTTTAACTGACCGGACGGTCACCACATTAACTCAATGGAAGGTGACCATCTGCACCTCTGTATGTTGTATACTGACCACTTCAACTATGACACACAATAGTAATTTACTCTCTGTATGGACCAGCATGGTCTCAACACGTAAAGTCATGGATAATTAAATTCATTGGCTGCTTGCAAAACTTATACTGTAGGCTACACTGTACATTACAGTGTAACATTACAGCGTTAAAATTCCAGTGCCACTTTACAATACGTGTAATTGCTGCGCAAATTGCACATTGGCATTAAGGACATTTTAATAAGATTATTCATGAATGATTCATAAATGATGATTAAAATCCTGCTTCAGTAGACGCCTCGTTCTACCTCCTTATGTTGACCAGTTTGCGACAGTTCATTTGGTGGTTAACGTATAGATGTTCTCTTGTATTTGAAACAACCATCAGTAGTGCAATCATTCTTATTAATGTAGAGATTACAAACGCACAAAAGAACCTGTCCTTAAGGCTCATTCTTATGAGACTAGTATTGTTAATCAGACTTATGGAACTGGTATAGTGTTAATAGAGTGCTGTGCCAGAATACCTGTGAACAGCAAGCACAGTAGTTGCAAACTGGTTCCATGTATTTGAAACAGCTATCATAGGTAGTGCACTAAGCTTAATTCTTGAAAACGTCTTGCAAACACTAAAATCATCATACAACTATTGCAAACTACTGCAACTACTTGTTACAGTGTAGCTTGCAGATGCAACTACAACCAGTACTGTGAGCATTCTTGCAACGGGCCTGCAACCAGCTATTTTGTGCGCAATCAGTTTGCAACTGCCTAATCAAAGTGCAACTGTTGCAATCTACAAGCTTTTGCAGCACAGTAGTCAAATCAAAGCACATTACTGGTAGTTGTAAACTACATATAGTTGCATGTATTTGAAACAACTACCATCAGTACTGCAATTATTCTTGCAACGGGTTTGCAACCATTTTTTTCGATAAGGGTGGCTTTCATCTCATTGGCAATTCTAGATTTACCAAGAGGAGTTCCATTTCCAATTATTTCATATTTAGAGTAATACTCGCATTTTTTCCAAAAAAACTAACATACCCTGGATTGTTTCCCAATATCCAAAAATAAGCATCGATTTTCCCTAAATAACAATCTACAATGTATGCTTTCCTTAAATGGCTATCCATTTTTGCAAAGTAAACAGCCATCGATTTTCCTTGAGAATGCTTTTTTTTACATCAACCTGTCACCTACCACTTCCGGTTCAATCATCAAACCATCACAATGCCGTCTCTCATAAATGTAGATTTCGAATTTTCAAGACATCTGCAAACAGTTACCAGGGTTAACCCAGAAATGAAATTTTCAGCTTCCCTGACATTCCAGGTTTTACAACAAATTTCCCTTGTGCTAAAATATGACAAATGCCAATGTGAGCAATGTAATATTTGCTGCCCAAAGAAGAATTTTTTATAAAGCACACAGCAACTGAACATTTTTATACGGAAACAGTCATTAGAACAGTTATAAAGAACATGAAAGTTAGATCAGTTTTTACTTTAATATACTATTTCATTATAATTATGCAAATGGTAAATTTTCTACAATGAAATTCCGAGTTTGCACAAAGTTTAGCCATGGTAGCGTTGCTAATTTTTGAGCAGCAATATGATAAGTTGAGCCTGGGTTCCAAAATAAATTGTTGCACAGTCCCACGTGTAATGGTAATGCATTTAGAAATGCATTATAAGACATGCATTGGAAAATGCATTTTAAAAAATCTGTATATCGAGACAAATTAAGCTTTAAATTATATTGATAAATATATTTGAAAATGCATTTCCGAATGCATTTTAAAAATGTGTTTTTAAGCAGTTTGAAAAGCATTATGGAATGCATATTGCGATGTATTACATGTATGTGTGTTGGCAAATTTATTGTGTAATGCACACTGTAATGTAAGCTGAGTTCGTCTGCATTGAAGAATATGTTGTGTAATGCAATGTAATGTATTTTGTTTACATTGAAGAATACATTTTACAATTTATATCCCATGCATTGTAATATGTGAAAAGCCCAGCTATACTTCGCAAGTTCAAGGTTTAAAAATATCCCAATTTTGGATTTAAAAACCATCTAAAATATTCAATAAATAAATTAGAACTGGCAATGAAACAAAGTTCAAAATTCAAAACTACATCAATTTCATTCAATTCAATGCAGCACATGTAACTTTTTAAGTATGTAGGTTCAAATACATCGTGAAATACTCAAGCCAGTACATTTTATAATTCACTGTAAAATGCTTAGTGAAATGCATTTTTGTTTACATTGCCAAATGTATGTCGTGTTGTGATAAAAACGATCAATACGTAATGCATTTGAAATGCATTTTATTCCCATGTGGGGTGTGCCATTCTGTCCAAACATTCGTTAAATTTCCCTGCCTTTTTTCAAAGTAAATCCATTTTCCTTAACTTTTCCAGGTCTGGGAGAACCCTGGTTTCAGCATTGACCTTGACTTTATGCCGGCATAATGTGAATCTTCGCTGGCAAGGGATGCGAAACTGAAACGTCCAGCAATCTGGTCAATTTGCTAATTTTCTTTGCAAATGTCAACAGCGAAATGGCCGCCATTTTGTCAGGTTTGACCTTTCCAGAAACTGACTGAGCGCCTGATCGATTGATGTATTATTGGAGAGTAAAAAAAATATTTAACGATTAGACCAATCAGGGAGCTTACCTTCTTGGCGAGTATCTGACGCACTTCCGCTTCCTGTCCTTGCTGGCACGCGTACATGAGCAGGGTGACGCCCTCGCTCCCTCCAGTCTTTTTGTTCGCCATTGCCAGGGTCCAACTGACCCACGGTTAGTGTCCGAAAAAAGCAAACTTGGTCGAATTGCGGGCAGGGAATATTGATCGTCGGAATGCATTTACATGATGAGATTTTTTCCAATCAGGTTCACTGTCGTGGGCTGCAGCAGTGGGAAATGTGATGATGAGAAGGACTCTGGAACGATACAAAATAGAACGTTAGAACTCATGGGGGTGTTACACATATCACCAAGCACCAGTATATTCCATTTAAGAACAATAAGTGATTATCTGTTCGATCGCAAATTGAAAACTAGCAGATGTGCATTATTCGTTGAGCTCAAGTCCAAACTATACCCCATGTAAACACATGTACAACCAACACCCCCATACATGCAAGTGATGACATAATTATTGACCAAACATGCATATTGCATTTCGTGAAATTATGATTCAATTCAATTCAATGATGAAACTACAGCTGACATAATAAATTTGTCAAAGGAGTTAAAACACATCAAAACTGGGTACTTCAGCCCGACTGAGAATGCCTCAATGACTTTAGAGGGACTTGGATGAGCCTTCCAGGACTGCAGTGGGGCTTCAATGAGGCTTCAAGGACTTGAAAAGATTTCAAAGACTTCAGTGGAATTACCAGCAAGTCCTATAGAGGCCCTTGAAATCCCATGAAGCCTCACTAAAGTCAAAACTGAAGTCTCACTAGAAGTTCATTGAAATCCCGTTGAAGTCATTGAAGTCCTTGAAGTCCCAGCCTCCATGAAACTTCAGCTATAATGCGAATTAAAGTTGAAATCCTTGAAGACCGACAAAAACACCCTCAATTCTACTGTCTGTGAACGAAGCTTGACACGTCCGGACTTGCAGTGCATGACTTCAAGAATTTCACCTCAGATTTCCACGACCACCTCCCCAGACTTTAGTGACCTTGTATAATTGGACTTCAATGATTTCAACTGGGCTTCAGTGGGACTTTAATGACTTTAGGGAGACTTTAATGACTTCAGTAGGACTTCAACCAACATGTACACCTGATTTTACAAGTTGTCCACACATCGAATTTGGACATTTAGTAAATGACAAAAATTAAAAAAAAACTGTTTCTCAAAACCAAGAACACGTTAGTTAACAGGAAAAGCAAATGATTAAAATTTAATGTTACATAGATGTCCTTGAAATGGCAACCATTTTTTTCCTGAAATCCTTACATTATTTCATTGCCCCATTATCTGTCGTCTGAATTGGTGTCATACGACTCATAAAAACGTTATTACACACGAGATCAGCATTAGAAATTATTTCAGCTAATAAAATGTACAAATACGTCCAGTTGCCAATCAAAAGTAGTAATATTAATGTGTTAGCACCATTTTACGTAGACCGTATACAGAACTTCACGAAACACAAATAAAACTATGTTCATTAATTCTGTCAAATCATTTCTTGATTTAAATACCTACACATGCAAAATGACATGCTTTGCAAGTACACGTGTTAGCAATTAATGTTTAATGAATCACTGAAACTTAGTCGAAGTGAAATCAAAAACTGGCTCAAATTGTCCCGAGCTGTATTGCTTGGATTGGTTGTTATAAAATTTATCTGGTTGCGAACTAAATAAACATAATAATTAAACTTTTGGACCATTTAAAGTTTCATGACCTCCTAGCCAATAAGTGTAGTTTTAATGTTCTGGAACATACTAATTTATGTGTCATACTCCTGAAAAATAATTCAGTTAAGTTTGTAGTGTGCATGTGCTGACTTCAAGGTATGTGTAATGGTAGTTGCTAAATTATAGAATGTGGTAACCAGTTAACAAAATGTTAAAATTATAACGCTGAATTAGTTTTCTTTATTTTAACATTTGGGTAAAATGTCTCCGAAACGTTTTTGTGACATAATACCTGTCCTATTTACAGGCTTCACAGATTAATTTATTTTAATGTTGCATGTCTTGGAACTCAAAATTTATGGTTTACAATTAAGGAACCTCATAATAAATAATTTTATTCTATTCATGAAACCCAATTTCTTAGGAGTAAAGCACTTGTATCACAATTGATTTTTTGGGGTTTAGAAATATTTTATTTTTTCAGATTCTGCAATATTGCAACTTTTTGAAAAGTCTTGGGGTCGCTCTGTATAAAATGAACAATTCTACCGTATCTTTCAAAGAGATCAGAATCACTGTTCCATGGGGCCACATTGCAGGTAAACCATCACAGATATCTTCTTGAAGTTCCCTCATATATCTCGAACAATTTGTTCTATTTGAATCCAAAATAGTTTAATTTCAAACCTAATCTCAATTATTTTGAAATCTGGGACCTTCTGATTGCTGTTTATGACTGTTGTGATTGCTGTTCCAGGTTTTGAAATAAAATTCCCTGACCACCCTGACCACTGAAAGTGTAACAATATGACATATGCCAATGTGACAAATACTACGTACAGGAAATACAACACAAACTTTCAAAAGGAAACAGCAAATTCGGATAAGTATTTTTGTGAAATTGACACTTTCATGACAATTTCCACGGAATTGCTTGCCAGTCCTTGATTTTTGGGTTAACCACTAACTAGCTGTTTAATCTGTATTATTAATTTGCTGAATATCCCTGACTGTTTCAAAGTAAATCCATTTTCCCTGACTTTTCCATGACTTTTCCTGTCTTTTCCAATTTCCCTGACTTTTCCAGGCATTTCCAAATTTCCTGACTTTTCCAGGTTTTTAGGTCTGGAGGAACCCTGTTTTTATACTTGAAACTTCTATAGAGTAGTGATGCCTAGTAAAAATACGGTTTTGCAGTGATTGCCTTATGTTTAAAACAGCTGCCAATTTCTTTTCTATTCTGTCAAAGTCTCAAAAGTGTCTCATTTGTCGTCAATTTGTGTGTACTAAGTTGAATGGCGAATATTTCATGAAGCTAACACAAATATATCATTCATGACAATAGTCAGTTTAAAGATACACATATATATACACTGTAAAGGACTTGAACAAATTAATTTTTTTCTTAAGTTGATGGTTGCTAGAATCTAATTTCTGTCATTCTATGCTGTGCATACATGATATTTTACGAAATTTGACTTTTCCTTTTTGGAACAAGAATATGAGCTTTCGTAAATTTAGCAGGACATTATACGGTAAATGCCCTGCTTCAAATGTGCTCAATGTAAGCTTATGTATATTTGAACCCTACTTTTCAAATATACAAGAATGACACCTGTTCAAGCGGTCGGAATTATCCTTTTTGTCATTTCTTGTGTATAACCTAACGAAATCTAAAAATGAATCTGTATGATTTGCAAGCAATAACCGCAGGAGAACACTGCCAACCTAATGTGCCCTGTTGTAGCAGGGCATATTCCGTAGTGTTGCCGTTTATTGGCTAATCCAGCATTGGCACACCTTAACTTTTTCAAAGGGCCTACTCTGGAGAGGGCATATTTCGTAATGTTGCAGTTTCGTGGCTAATCCAGCATTGGCATCACCTTCAATTTTTCAAAGGGCCTATTCTGGAGCAGCCGTTTAGTGTCTAATCCAGGATTGGCATTACCTTCTTAACTTTTTCAAAGGGTCTAAACTGGAGCAGGGCATATTCTGTGCTGTAGCCGTTTAGTGGGTAATCCAGCATTGGCATCACCTTCTTAACTTTTTCAAAGGGCCTATTCTGAAGCAGGGCATATTCCGTAGTTCAGCTGTTTAGTGGCCAATCCAGCATCGGCATCACCTTCGACAGCTGTCCAAGCTGTCGAAATTATCCTTTAGGTGTTTTCTTGTGTTTAATCTAACCCAAATTTAAAAGTTCATTTCTATCATTTGCTTGCCCTAACCGCAGGCAAACACTGCCAGCCAAAGAGTCGTTAAGAGAAGCCCACTTTCCCAAAGCGCCTATGCCGGAGCAGGGCATATTCCGTAGTGTAGCCGTTTAGCGGCAAATCCAGCATTGGCATGACCTTCTTCTTTCTTTTCCATTAACAGCCAAAGAATGGGGCAATCCAGACGCCAAACATCACGTTCTCGCTCTTCACGGATGGCAGGACAGTGCCGCGTCATTCGACTTGCTCATCCCGTTGCTGTCCCGTGACCTGCACATTGTGGCCGTGGATCTGCCTGGTCACGGGTTGTCATCCCACCGGCCCCGGGGGGTTCCGTACCACCTATTCGACTGGGTTGTGGACGTGCACCGCATCATCGACCACCTGAAATGGAACAAGTTCTCAATGATCGGGCACAGCTTGGGGCTCGGCATCTCGCTGACTTATGCCGCTTGCTTTCCGGAGAAGGTCCTCAAAATCATTGGACTTGACCAGCTAATTACATTTCTCCGCGTCTTCATCCTCTCGCTGGATGATCTGGCCAACCGGATGGCCACCGCTATCGGGCAGGTCCTGCAAAGCGAGAAGCCGGCTGCCGCGGTGCCGAGGCCAATCGACTTCGACACCGCAGTCCAAGTGGTGATGACCACGATGGAAGGCTCCATGACCAAGGAAGCTGTCATCGTCCAGATGAAGCGGGGTTACAGCTACGTGGGCAACACCGGAAAGGTTGCCCTCAACAAGGACCCTCGCCTCTGGATCAACCAAATCCCCGGCGTCGATATGGCGCAGCTGAAGGCCCTTGCCAAGAGCGTCCACTGCGAGATCTTGATACTTGCCGCTGACCGGGGACCGGTGCTCGGCAGCGTTTATGCATCGGCATCTCCCAAGGAAGAAGCTGAGCTCTTGGACATTTACAGGAGGGAAGCCAAGTTCTTCAAGATGCTCACGGTGCCCGGCACTCACCACGTGCACCTCAACAACCCGGCGGTGGTGGCGCCCCACATCAACGAGTTCTTCCAATCGGCATGATCCCGCTGCATCAGGGGTCTTTCTTTTTTTGGACCACGGACCTTCCCCACCTTTTCAAGAATCCAAAAGGTTGCAGGATTCCTACTCAAATAACATTTTCAACTTCCCTGACTTTTTCAGGTTATTGGAAAAGTTTCCCTGACTTTTCCAGGTTTTTGGAAAAATTTCTCTCACTTTTCCAGGTTTTTGGAAAAATTTCCCTGACTTCTCCAGGTTTTTGGAAAGATTTCCCTGACTTTATTACAAGTTGTCTATTGAAAAAATTGAAATAAAATTCACCAATTACTGATAATTTAATTTATCGCTTAAAATTGGAAATCTTAAACGTTCTTTCTCAAATCAGCAAGCTCATTCTTTCGCATAACTGTGACTAGATACGCCCTCTTTTGAGCCGGATCACAAGCAAATTCAATTCATCACTTGAAGTTGTGGCAATTTAAGGCTGGCATTATCGCTGATGCAAATTTCCATCACTGTTGCATGACAATTTGAAATTTTGCTTACTTTTCCAGGTTGTTACAACTTTTCTGACTTTTCCAGGTTTCCCAGGTCAGTGTGAACCCTGGGTTAATGGCCCAAAAGAATTATACACTACACTCTATGATCATGTATTTAGAATGTAACAAAGGTTAGCTGATTCAAATAAAGAGAGACCTTCAACTTCTTGACCTTCCTTTATTCCCAAGTCCAGACAAGTCCAGCCTCGTTCATAGACTGCGGACTTCAACGCCTGAGCCTGATTCCATAGCTTTCAATTCCAACAGTGAGACTTCAATGACTTGAACAGCCTTGAAGTCCTATTGACGTTCTTGAAGGATTTCGATGACTCTTCAAGGACTTCAACAGGACTTCAAGGACTACTCTACGACCTGTCAATACAAAGCATGTGGCACTTCCCGGACTTCCCAAAACCTCTAAAGTTCGGAATTATATTGCGAATTAGGCTGTGACGTTAGGATGTCCTTGAAGTCTCAATAAAGTTGTGGGGTGAATTTGGTGATGTTACTACTGCTGAAGTCTGGACGATTCAGGAATCGTCCACAGCCTGCAGACTTCAGTGATTTTGTCGGATTGCAAGCACTTCAGTCAGACTTCACAGATGCCATCAGTGGGATTTCAAGGACCTCAGTAGGACTTCGATAAGACTTCAATTGGGTAAAGTCCAGATTCTTGACTCCCTCAGACCTGAAAAATCTGGAATTGTCAGGGAAATTGGAAAGGCCTGAAAAGTCAGGGGAAATGGATTTACCTTGAACAGGTCCGTAAAATTCAGCAAATCATTAATGCATTTTACGTGGCTGTGACACTGGTTGACAAACAATCAAGAGATGAAAAGCAATTGTGTGGAAGAAAGGATAAGAAATTGTCAGTTTATAAATAAAGCAAATCTACAGTAACTTTGCTGTTTCCTTATTAAAATACTTTCTGTCGCCTGTCTATTTATATTCAGCAATAAATATTGCATTTTTTAGATTGGCATGGTCAGGATGGTCAGGGAAATTTGTTTTACAACCTCGAAAAGTAGGGAAAGTTGAAAATTTCATCATTGGAAGAACTCCGCAACACCATATGGATTTAGGAAATGTCTACCTATTTTGATGGATATTATTTAATTTTAGCAGGATTTGCAACAAGGAGTTGTGCATCAACGACGTCCATCTAAAATTAGACTTTTTAACTACCCCTCGATCCCCCTCTTGGACGTCCTATTCCAGTTAACTTGAGTTTTTACCCTTAATTCAATACAATTCTTGTATTGTTCAACAAATACATGTACAATACAATTCTGAAAGTCAGGGGAAATGGATTTACCTTGAACAGGTCAGTAAAAGTCAGCAAATCATGAATGCATTTTACGTGCATTTTGTATTGTTCAACCAATACATGTACAATACAATTATTGTATTTTTCAACAATTGAACATTCCCCTTTCAGCTCTTCAAATCATGCAGTCAACACCAACAAATTCATCTTTCCAGTCTACATGTATTAATGTTTCCATTATTTACAACACCCCATTTTTAAAGACACTTCTGGAATCCTTACATTATTTAAATGGCCCACTATCTGTCATCCTACTATATGACTCATAAAAAAATAATCCAACCACAAGATCAGTTTGTCCAGTTGCCAATCAAAAGCAGTAGTTTGCAGTATCAATGCATTAGCATCATTTCATGCACATACTGTATAGACTGTATACAAAACTTCCCGAAACACAAATAAGACTACATGTATTTCTGTTGAATTCTTGCTTTTACACGTGTGAGCAATTAATGTTTAAGAATCACAGAAACTTGGTTGAAGTGAAATCAAACACTGGGTCAAATTGAACCGAGCTTTATTGCTTGGATTGGCTGCTATAAAATGCATCTAGTTGCGAAACAACTTTCTAGAAAAATAAATTTGCAGTCGAGAACATAGTAATTAAACTTTTGGACCATTTTATGTTTCACGCCCGCCTAGCCAATAAGTGCAATTTTAATGTTCTGGAACATACTAATTGAGGGGTCATAGTGGCTACTCCTGAAAGTTTATTCAGATAAGTTTGCGATGTGCATGTGATGACTTCAAGGTAAGTGCTATGGTATTTGCTATATTATAGAATGTTGTAGCCAGTTAACAAACTGTTAAAATGTTAGTGCTGAATATGTTTTTTAATTTTAACATTTGGATAAAATGTCTCGGAAGCGAATATGGGACATTAAATGGCTTGGAACTCGAAATTTAGGGTTTATATATATATAATTATGGAACCTCTTACTGAATCGTTCTTTACTTTGTCTAAGTTGTAACACGTGCATCACGATTGATTTACGATTTCTTATATTTTGAGGAAGATTTTATTATTTCAGATTTTGCAATATTGCAACTTTCTAAAAAGTATTGGAAGTTGCTCTGTAGAAAATGAACAATTCTTCCTTATCTTCCAAGGAGATTAGAATCCCTGTTCCGTGGGGCCACATTGCAGGTAAGACAAGAAAGATATTTGGAGCATATTTTCAGTTTAATTTAACAAAAGACTTTGGTAAGGAAAATAGGCTTTAACTGCTTTTTGAAATTCCCTCAGATATCAGCTATAATTTAATTTGTTTAATACCAAAGTTTCTTTTATAGTTTTAATGCAAAGCTCCTAGCTGTCGATATTTATTCTTTTTATGTTTGTTCGATTTTCACTTTTTGGTGTGTTTATCCCAAACTAACATAACCTATCTCAAACTTCTCATACTTACGGAACCCTTACTGAAAATGTTAATTTCTTTGGAAACCTTTACAGTCTCAAAAAAATTGCCACATTTTATGGAATAATATGTCAATAACGACAGCCTGCCATAGGCGGATTTTTCTCTAATAACTAAATATTTTACCACAAATATGCATTGTGACACAATTCTTTAAAAAAATATTCTAGTAATAGATTTATACAGTATCAGGGTGTCTACTGAACTGTAATTTCGTTTTTGTGGGAGTAATGGGGAGTTATTTGTAGTGTGTTTTTCACAAAAATCAATTAAAAATTTCAGTATCAAGGAAAAGTTCCAGTATATTTCGAGTATTTCCAGTATCAAAAAATGTCCAGGATTTACAGCTCAGTAGACTCCCTGAGTAAGTAATAACGATTAATGAAACGCTAAAGGCGAACTTTTTTAAACCTTTGTGCAAATCTACAACAGAAATATGTTATTTTAAGAGAATTTTCTTACAAAACTGGGTCAGTAATAATTCTGAAAAACGGTAGTTTTTAAATTTTTTTTTGCAATGAAGGCATTATTTCTAAACCATCCAGTAATTATTCATTTTCAAACGCAGTAAGCGAAATTTTTAAAAATTCTAAATTGCAAATGATGGATTTTAACACAGTGGATGCCAACTGGCCCACTTGACCGATAAAAAGTACATTTTTTCTAAAGCGGTCGCGGAACACAGTTTGAAGACCACTGACCTACTGTATCCTACCAAAAAATAGCCTAAAAACGCAACTTCTTTAACACCACAGGTGGCCCCTGCCCGCCTTTGAGCCATTAGGAGAAGCCCACCTTCCCAGTTCGTTTGTGCTGGAGCAGGGCAGCTGCAGGGCACATACCGTAGTGAAGCCATTTAGCGGCAAATCCGGCTTTAGAATCACTTATTACTTCCTTTTCCATTATCAGCTAAAGAATGGGGCAATCCTGGAGCCAAGTATCACATCCTCTGCGTTCACGGATGGATGGACAGTGCCGCTTCTTTCGACTTGCTCATCCCCTTGCTATCCCCTGATCTGCACTTTGTGGCCTGGGACCTACCGGGCCATGGGTTGTCATCCCACCGGCCTCCGGGGGTCCCGTACCACCTATTCGACTGGGTTGTGGACGTGCACCGCATCATTGACCACCTGAAATGGGACAAGTTCTCCATGATCGGGCACAGCCTGGGGTTCTTCATCTCGCTGTCGTACGCCGCTTGCTTTCCGGAGAAAGTCCTCAAAATCGTTGGACTCGACCAGATAACTCCGTTTCTCCGCACCTTCGTCCTCTCGCAGGATGAGCTGGCCAGCCGGATGGCCACCGCCATCGGGCAGATCCTGCTAAGCGAGAAGCCGGCTGCCGCGGTTCCAAGGCCGGTCAGCTTTGACACCGCTGTCCAAGTGGTGGTGGACACGCTGGAGGGCTCCATGACCAAGGAAGCAGTCATCGTCCAGATGAAGCGGGGCACTACCTTTGTAGGCAACACCGGGAAGGTCACCCTCAACAAGGACCCTCGCCTCTGGATCAACCAAATCCCGGGCATCGAAATGGTGCAGATGAAGGCCCTTGCCAAGAGCGTCCGCTGCGAAATCTTGGTGCTTGCCGCTGACCGGGGCCCGAAGCTTGGCAGCAAGTCTGCATCGGCATCTCCGGAGGAAGTGGAGGAACTCTTGGAAATCTACAGGAGGGAGGCCAAGTCCTTCAAGGTGGTCACCGTGAATGGCACCCACCACGGACACCTGAACAACCCGGAGGTGATGGCGCCACACATCAACGGGTTCTTTCAATCGACATGATCCCTCTGCATCAGCGGTCTTAGAGCCTTTTGGGTCATGCAACTTTAGCGCTAAGGTAAACACTATGACCCCATTTTTGGAATGTAACAATGGTGAACCGACGTCAATAAAGGCACATCTTCAACTTCTTAGCTTTTCTTTACTCCCAACTACCCCCAACTGTCTTCCACATCAAATATAGATGCATGGACATTGAGTCATTCAACACGTAGACAATCAAGCATAAAGGACTAGTTTCCAAGTAAGGCGAGCAAACAAGGTCCCAAAAGTCGCGGAAAACCCAAACATACCCTTCAAAAATGCCAGTGGCCATTTCGGATGCATGGGTTAACTTGTGATGTATGGTGTACATGTTGGATGAAGTCCCTCTGAAGGCATTGAAGCTTGGAGAAATCATTGGAGTCTTGTCAAAGTCATTCAAGTCTGGTGTCAAGTTCGTGCACTGCAAAACAGGGTGAGTTCAGCCTCGTTCAGACTGGACTTCAGGAATTTTGCCAGACTCCAAGGAGCTGAGCCTAATTCCACAGCTTTCAATGGCAACAGTGGGTCTTCAAGGGCAAGTGGGACTTCCATGATACTTCAAGATCTTCAATAGGACTTCAATGACTTGAAGCCGCATTGAAGTTCTTGAAGGATTTCGATGAGACTACAAGGGCTTCAACAGGACTTCTAACTTCACGACCTGCTAATACATATGCATATACCGGTAGCTCATCCTCGTCTTCCCAAAACATCTAAAGTGTGAAATTACTACTGCGGAATTAGAACTCTCAATGAAATTGTGGGGTAAATTTGGTGATGTTGCTACTGCTGAATTCTAGGCGATTCAGGCCTCGATTACATACTGCGGACTTGAGGGATTTTGTCTGATTTCAAGCAATTTAGCCAGACTTCAAAGATTCCAATGGCAACGGTGGGACTTAAATGAGACTTCAATTGGACTTCGTGGAGTTTCCTCAACTTCCCAAAACTTTTCAAGTGCGGAATTCTTACAATGGATTAGCCAGGAAGTCCTTGCTGGATGCTATAATGCATTTTTAAGGCATTTTTAGAAACATTAATAATCTACAGATTGTCGCAGGCAATTTCTAAAAAAAAACCGAAATTAACCAGAAATGATAGATTTAATATTTATTTAGGCACGCCGTATGCGAAATTTTTAGAAAAACCAGATCTCAGATGATGGGTTTTAATCAGTATCGGCACTATTTTTCTTTGCCACAAACGCATTAAGATATAGAAATATGTAGGAATTTTTCCTAAAATATAGGCCATCTCAGAAATATAGGAATTATAGTAATCCCTTCCCAGACTGCAAACAGCGAATGGAACTCTTGGAACGATCATGGTGTTCCACTGGCCATGGTTGTTCACCATGGCTGTTTTTTTCTACAGACTACTTAATTAGCTTTCGCCCTGAATTAATATTCGTAAAGCCATTGAGAATCGACCAGTCG